>OOFC01019290.1:9885-65696 GCA_900323345.1 Pseudochromis fuscus
TATTTTAAAAAAAGAACACATACATAACCAGTTTCAAAACTGTTCAATTCTTATAGCTAGACATCATGTGTGGTCATATATGCATCTACCTGTGCAGCTTGAGCTCATTCTCCTGGTACATTTCTGTCATAATCTGGAGTTTCTGTTGTAATCGTTGGACCTGAATACATAACACAGAGAAATTAATCCAAAGAAAACAAAATATGGGACACCAGTATAATAAAATATCACACTGATACATTGTTAAGGTCAGCTACCTGATCCGAGTAGTGCTCAGCGTCAGACTGCAGAGATAATTTCTCATTCTCCAGTTCCTTAATTCCAACTGAAGGAAAAACAAAAATACACCAATGAAACATACCATCTGTGTTACTCTGTGTCCAGTCTCTACAGATCGAACTGTTTTATCAGTTGCTGTTTTTATTTTCCAATATTATGGAAAATGTTAATAATGAAGCGACTCTTAATGACAACTTCCAGTACATCAGTCTACTGTTAATTCACCTTGCAGGTCTTCTTTAGCTTTGACTTCATTAGTGAGTTTGGCAAAAACTCTGTCCTTATCTTCATCTACTGACTTGAGGTCTGCATTCAGCTACACACAAATAAAGACAAAGTATTAGATAGAAAATATCATCTCACATTAACCACACTTGTATACAACAAACTTAAATGTCAATCACTATGTGCTTGTGTTCACTTCAGTCATATACCTTAGCAGCATAAATAAGTTTCTGGACTTTCTGGAGATGGTTCTGGGTGTCTGCTGTGTTCCCTCTTCCATTCTCCTCTCCTTTTTCTTGAGTCCCATTGGTCGCCTCTTTTTCTCCACCTCCCTCACCATCCTCTTCCTCCAGATCTGAATCCCAAGCTTTCATCCTGAGCAGCCGATCCGTCAAGGACTGGAAGCAACAAAGAAATACTCTCACATTTATAACACTAACTATACCAGGTGACACTTTGATATAAAGTCTAAAGCAGTCTTACAACTACATTGGGCAATTTGTAGTCAACAACATGCATTGTTGTGTAACAGATCTTGAGATACTGACAGCATTTAAAGCATTATTCAAGTAACTAGCCACAATATATTATAACTCATGCTGGAACCAATCATACCATTATGCGTTCATCCTTGTTGGTCACATCTTGCAGCATCCCACTGTAAGCGACCTCACACCTCCTCATCTCTGCCTCCACCTCACTCACTCTTTCTGCCCATCCCTCCACCTGCTGCCTCAACTGTACAGAAAGAAGGGAAAAGAGATGAAAATGGTGTTACAATAAATCAGGGGATACAAATATAGACAGGAGATTAACAGAGACTGAACTCAATGTAATGAATTGGGCAGACCAGCTAAGCAGTGCCTGTATCCCCTTATTCTAACCATATAAAAGCAAAACCACTCCCCTTACTACCATACACAGTCATTGTGTGTGTGCATGTATGTACAGCATCCTACCTGTGCATTGCTCTCCTGTAGCACTCTGTTCTCCTCCGCAGCTGTTTCCAGATTCCTCTGTAGTCTGTCACTGTTCATATTGTACACTTTAAGGGTGGTTTGTGCCTACAGACAGACAGACAGACAGACAGACAGACAGTCAGGCAGGCAGCAATGTGAAATCCAGAAGAAAATAAGAGACAGCAGAGTGAAGAAGAAGAATATGCAAAGGTACAAAGATGGGAAATGAGCTAATGGTAGACCTAACCTGTTCATCCTGTGCCTGGAAGTCTTTGGATTCCTCTTCAAATGTTTTCATGCTCTCCTCGAGGACTGCTATCTGGAGGGAGATCACATTTCTCTCACTCAATCAATACCACACTGAAATGACTTCTCAGTTACCACAGTTAACTAGATTTCCATAGTACTTTTGATTGTAATGTGTGTGCCTACCCTTTTTTCTTGCTCTATCCTGTGTTCTCTCTTTTGGTCCAGTAAAATCTTTAGCTGTTCCAGATCCTGCTCCAGCTCCTTGTTAGCATGCTCCAACTGTCTGGCTTTGACCTGGAGTTCACAAGACAACAATATGTGATGCAGGTGAAGGGTGTGATGTGATGAAGGGTGAGATCAGAATAAAAAAGACAGAGTTGCAAATAGAGCCAAAATATCAGGTAATTTCTTCAAATTTTGTCCATTTCAGTGGAGGGGTGAAGCGGCACAAACTCTGACAATGTGAGTTTTTATTACAGAGCCACTGACAGGTCAGTGAGGAAAATCATCATAATTATCATGTGCCATCTGGAAGGTCCTTTTCCACTAAAATAACATGGTTAAAGATCAGCTTTCTTCCTGCTGCAATATAGACTTCTGCTTCTTATATGGTCGTCCATGCATTTTGCATTATGGTACATACATGTCTTATCATTCACTGTGATGTTATGTGTGCCTATATATAATTGCCAAATCAAATCAAAATTCAAATCAGGCATGGCTGCTTATGTAAAGTGAAGATGCACTGGTACACAAAAAATATTTAAAAGCCTTCTTGATTTAATTTAATTGTAAAGTCAATGTTACACATTGAAGTATCAAGAGACAACTGACTCCGGTTACATCTAATGAACAAAAACTGACTTTAAACAGAAAGGGAAACAGGAAGTTCCTTGTGAACTGATAAAACACTGATATAGAAAAACACATAAGTGAAGTAATTTAACCCTTTAAGCCCTAAGATATCTGACTTTGAAGCTAGCAGGCCCCCAATTGGGGGGCGCTCGGGCTCAAAGGGTTAAGAAGTTTTCTACTGTCAACCAATCAAAATACCTTTCCCCTCATGTATCTGGTTTGATCTAGATTGCTCTGATGACCACTGGTAGTGTTGCGTCTACTAGTAATGTTATTTAACCCAGACATCAGGGAAGTTCTGTTCACACCAAGTATGGATGTCAGAGCCAAATATATAAAACATAATGTTTAAGTTTATTGTTTCTCTTTGCCTTACCTCCAGATGCTCAGTCTTTTGAGTCTGGGCCAAGACACCACTGCCCCTCAGTGAACCCTCCAGGTCATCGTACTGCAAATGACACATCATGAAGAAATACATCTCAGGGTAATCTTGATAGCCGTGACAGACACATTTCCACAACATTTAAAATTTTGTTCGTAAATATCTTTGTAAGGACAATATTCATGCATTTTAATTTTACTTCAGATAACATGCATAAGAGTCTGGCTTCAATTTAAGTGAATTTAACACCACAGAAATATATTACACAAATTTTACCTCATATCTCAGTTGAACTCATATCAAACCATCCAGTTTAAAACTGGCTCTGTCTTTAGCAAGCAATGGAACAAGAACTAACCTCTTGTTGACACTGACTGAGAGTCTCAAGGACTTTACACTTCTCATCCAGCAGCTGTGCAACCTGTTCAGCCATCCACCGCTCTCTACCTGAAAAACAAGACACAGAAAGCTTAGGTTTTCCTGTTATTTCTAAATTATTTCTTGTGTATATGCTGGATTAAAGAGGCCAGAGACTGGCTCAATTGATCAGCCTTAGTAATGATGTTACATCATTAATAAAAAGGTGATAATAAGGAATAGGAAGTGAGAACTTACTTCGATACATTCTGCTTTTGATCTGTGATGAAGTAAGAACACATCAACCATGAACCAATACAAATATATTCATATACTGTAAATACGAAATCTCAATGTGAAAATGCATGGCTGTGTACTCACAGAGCTATAACATCTACATGTGAATAACAGCACTGTCACCAGCACCACCACACTGGAGATGATGACTGGTTCCCACGGCACACCGTACAGGTCTGGCCCAGGCCTAATGTCATCAGGCAGAGCTGACACAACCTGAAAGAAGAGAGAAAAAATATTTAAGGATATCTTTAAAATGAGATGAGTGAGCATGGGAATGAAAATAGCTTTACTCTTGTTTAACTTAGTGGACTGAAGACAGTACAACAGTGATTCTCATATTATGGACATAAGGGTCAGTGTCTTAGGGCTGGAGTGTATCCCAGCTTGCATTGGTTGAGAGGCAAGGTACACCTTAATCAGATCCCAGACCATCACAGAGCCAACATACAGAAAAACAAGAATGCCCACTCACATTCACTCCTATTTACAATCATTAATTAACCTGACAAGCATGTTTTGGACTGGAGGAGGAAGCAAGAGTACTCAGAGAAACACAATGTAGACGAAACATTAAAACTCCCCACAGAAACATCCCAGCTAAGATTCAAAACCAGAACAAAATAGTTATAGTTAATAGTTATTAGATTATTCAAAAATAATCAAAGCCCTTTACTCATTTTATTACCTACGTACTAGCAGTATTTCTACTTTTGACAGTTGGCCGTGGGAACGTATTTACAAATTGTTACTTAACACGCTCCTGACACACTTCACAGCTGTTATGAGAACATGAACGAACCTGTCGTACAGAAATGCTCGTAGAATATCCGTCTACTACAGAGAGAAGTAACCATCACCTGCATTGTTTAACCTAAAACTATAAAACAGCAGAAACTATTACTGACAATTAGCTAGCTATTACCAGCTAACCCTATGAACACTCATAAATACATCGGCAAAACAGCAACATAAAATCTCAAAACAGTCTTGACAGCTGGATGTCAGCAATGATAGAACACACATGAAGTCATAAATGAGAGACACAAAACTACAAGACGTAGCTGCTACTATAAAACACTGAAGTGTTTCCGATGACATGACAGCCCGTTACGTTACTTCTGCTCCAGCGGCTAATTGAGAAATGCTAACGAAACCTGCCACATAACGTACATCCTTCACTTTCTCCACGGCGACACTGTAGTAAGCCTCTGCCGTCGCCTGGAAGTCGACCGCTTTGCTGGCCAACGGGTCACTCGCCGGATGTTCTGCCATGTCCGAATTATTTCATCTGATTTATATATTGAATTATAAATATAACCGAAAAGAAACTAATGCCGTCAACCGGTTTAGCGGCGATTTCACATCCTATTCACAACACCAACGCTCAAGAGTATACCACCTCCTATTGCACATCGTAGGGAACCCTCAGAATACTGAATTCACTTTTTCAAAACTTAATATAACGATTAAATACTTTGCAATTGGTTTGGAAAATACAGTCACATTGTTTTGACATGTACAGAAATAATGCACCATACGTACAGTGTTTTGTGAAGGTAGAAGATAACACAAATGCTGTTACACCCCCGCTGATGTAAATGGTTTAACCGCAACGTCACCAATTGTAAGATGCCACACTGGCAGATCGGAGCAAATTTAAAGTGGCACCACGAGGAACAGGTGCTATTAAAATTAATACTCTATCATTATCGGGTTGTTTACCTCACGCCTACCTTTTCGATTGTGTGAAATTTTAACACACCCACAAGTGTTATTTCTCGGGCAGTGTGTGTCTGTATGTCACCTGTTTTGAGTGACGACCACAGGCGAATAACACAGTAGACAAAGTAGGACACAGGTGAAGACATGGGTTAGGCTGACAGCTAACGTTCATCTAGCGTTTTTACATTATACTCACCGCCCTGGCTTCATTTTCCTCCATTTAAACCTAGTCACTCACTTCCCCCTCAGAACACGTAAATGTGTTTGCCTTTACAGCTGTGCTTGTTGCCAGAACAGACCCGAATGGAAGGGATGTTGATAAAGCCCAGCCAGCTTGACAGCTGAGACGCAGGCAAAGCCGAATACCAGAGGGAGAGTCAGATCAACATGTCACAAGTGCAATGTCTTAAAGATCCAGACACCACAGTCTGTAGACACTATGTAAAGCATCAAAGCCAAAACTAGCTGTGGATCAAAAGTTGCCCAACAGAACCTGGTAAAACTGGACCAGGAAAAGTTTCTGAATAAACCAATGCACCCCGGTTTGACCTAAGTCATCATGATTATTGAGGATTTTCTGTCAGCTTTCCTCTAAAATGCATGTGTTATCTCTGCAGATTGAAGAAAAACGTAGTATATAGATATAGATATAGATATAGATATTGAACCCTGCTGGTAACTCTCACCTGCATGGTAAGCCATACAAGGAGCTCCCTCACTGCTTGAACATGAGTAGTGGAGTCTTCAGTCATCTGATGACAAATGTCCAGAATCTGCTTCATTGTCCCTGGAGTGACACACATCATGGTGATTAAAATTTTAACTTCCCACTCTTTGTTTCAATAATATTGATGATGATGAAATATTCAAAGGTTTTTATTTTATGTAGTCTAGTTTACCAATGTAAACATAGATAATTATGCTCTGGTCATCCAGGTTGTGACATTATGTGTTGCAGAATTGAGGTTGCAGCAGGTTGAGTCCTTCTGATATGTAGTTGCCTAATATATTTTAACAATCTTTTAATCCCTCTTGGTTACTTGGGTCATCCATACCTTCCAGCAAGTGTGGCGATCCCAGCTGAACGTAAGGAAGGGACGCGCTCTCTTCACCATTTGCTTTCTCTTCACTTTTCTCATCCACTGTTTTCCTCTTTGTTACAACACCATCACCCACTTGGCCCTTATCTTTCTCCACTGTCACTCCGTCCTCTTTTAGAATGTTGTTCTCCTGAGCCACAGATGAATCTTCTGTCTTCTTTGACTCCTCATCAGTGTTAACTTCCTTATTTTTACTGTAAGATGAGCAGGATGATCCGGTACAGCTGGCCTCAGCTGCAGTTGACAGGGGAACAAATGCATTTTGATTGACACATAGTCTATCTTGGATTGAAAAATTAAATGATACTATCATTATTATCATTATTTTCAGTCATGTTGGTTGAAGCAATGTACAGGCAAAATACCTTGTTGATTACTGACATCTGATTTTCCTGTGCTGAAAGTCTCTCTCACTCTCTCCAACAACATTTCCAGTTTCTGAAGTGTGATGAGTGTTCTTGTCTTTTCTTTGTCCTCTTGCGGTGCATCAGTGAGCCTCACACGAGGAGCAACCAGTGTCTCCCTGTGATAATGCAGAAGTCTTTCTATGTCCAACAATATGGATAAATCATTGTCAGGGTCTTCAGACACAGCATCTGAACTGATCAGAATGTAATCCAAAAACTGCAGCTTGTGTTGCCCAAACAGCTCCAACATGATAGTCATCTCATCTGCACTCATATGGGCAAGAAGGTTCCTGTAATGTTTGAAGAGGGTTTTTGTTTGGAGGTGTACTTCTGTGTTTGGAGGTGCAGTATAGAGGTGTACTTCAGGAGAGGGAGCATGAGGCTGTGGCTGCTCTGTGGGTAAGTCTGTGTGGACATCCTGAACTGGACTTGGAATAGTAGTGGTTTCCAATTCCTGTTCAGGTGACTTTGTTGTCTCATCTGGGTTGGTAATGAAACCCTGGGCTGATTCTGTAGACTGTTCAGCTTCAGTGGTGGGTGTTTGGCTGAAAAAGCCAAAAGCATTTTTGAAAAGACCAAAAGCTCCTCCGGTTGCTGTCCTTGTACCTTGATCATCAGAGGGAAGTGAAGACCCAATGGGATCTTCAGACATTTGTGAATTAGTTTGTTCAAACCTCACAGCCTGATTTTCAACAGGATCATAAGAGGATGGATCTGAAATTTCCCCTCTTCCCTCATGCATGTTTTCTTCCAGATTAGAAGCATCATTGGATGAGTTTCCTTCTGCGTGTATCCCCTGCTTCTCTCCCGTCCTGCCTGTGTGATCATTTTGTTTTCCTGTCTCATCTGATCCAGAGCTTGCTGATCTCACTCTTTCCTCAGAGCCACCGCCATCTCTGTCTAGCACAAGCCCCATGACCATCTTTTCATCCTTAACTTCTTTCACTTCCCCCTTTTTTTTCTCCTTATCATCTCCTTCATTCTGAATCTTTTCCAACTCTATCTCTAAATCCGATGACTGCAACTGTTCTTCTTCCTCACTGTTATTTTCCTCAACTTCATTCAACTCATTTTGTACCTCTTCCATATTCACTGATCTCTGCTTTTCTTCTTCTTCATTTAAACCTCCTTTCTTCAACTTCTCTTCCTTTATTTCTGTGTTTTCCACTTGTTTTTCTTTTTCTTTTATCTCCTCCACTTCATCCTGTTTTCTCTCTCCATTTTTCTCTTCCACCTCCTTTAACTCCTCCAGCTCCTCCTCCACCTTTTCCTTTATCTTATTCACTTCCTGCTGATTCTCCTCCTCTATTGCCTCCGCCGCCTCATCCTGATTTTCCTCCTTCACATTCTGCCACTTCTCCTCTTCTGTTCTCTCTTCCACCTCCTCTAACTTCTCATTTTTTTTCTCTTCCATTACCTCCTCCTGCTCCCCCTCTTCTATCATCTCATTCACCTTCTCCTGTTTCTCCTCTCCATTTAACTCCTCCAAGTCTCCCTGATTTTCCTCCTCCACATTCTTCTCTATGTCCTCTTTCTTCATCTCTTCCACTTCTCTTTTCCTCTCCTCATTTAACTCCCCCAGCTCCTCCTGCTTCCCCTCTTGCTTTACCTCTTCTATCTCCTTTAAATCATCTGCTTTATCTTCGTCCTTCTCTGTTATCTCCTGCTTGGACTCCTCCTCTTCCTCAGCCTCTGTTTCAGATCCTGTAATTGACTTTAATTCATCTTTGTTCAAAATTTCTTCCTCAGAGCCTAATGTTTCAGTCTCACTGTGAGTCTGCTGGAGGTAATTCTCATCTGTCACAGTTCCTTCAACACTTTCCTCTTGCTTGTCTGCATTACTGTCACTTTGTGTTACCATGAACTCCATCTGATATGCTTCATCAACATTTGTTTTAGGAATAAAACTGTCATCCTCAACCAGGTCAGGTTTATCTCTATCGGCAGCTGATGATGAGAAAAGCTGACTGTGTCCCCTGCTGTCTTCTGTTTCACCAGTGACTTCACTTTCCTCTCTGGAGTCTCCTGACTGAGTGACTGGTTTAACTCCCATATCCTGATTTATGAGTTCAGCCTCTTTCTCCTCCATACTCTCTATTTTCTCGCTCTGCAGTTGATCATTTTCATCATCCTCAACCTGCGGGTTTAAATTCACAGAACTGTGGTCAGGGCCCAAATCCCTGGCAGGTTGTGTTGTAATCTCCTGATCAATGCCATTTGCAGTTTTCATTTCTTCCTCTCTGTCCCTGTTATGATCCTTATGCTCATTTAATAGCAATTTGTGGATCTGATTATCTTCATTCTCAGTTTCTTTGTTATCTTCTTTTTCCTCTGTATCTCCTCTTTGGAAAAAGCCATTGATCATGGAGGACATCCCACCTACAGCCTGGGATTGTTTCTCAAACTTGGTATGAGAAACAACATTGCTGTCAGCACTGTCTGCCTCTGTGGGTGAGCTTTTCAAAGCATCTTCCAACTGGGATTCATTGCTGTTCTCAGTCTTTACTGAATCTGTCTCTGATTGCTGTTGGCTGGTGTCCACATTCTGTGATTGTGTTAGTTGTTGTAAGGTATTTTCTGTCTCCTTAAAGCCACTTCCCTCACTTTCCTCAGCTTCAATATTATCCTTCCTGAAGCCCAAAATTCCTCCTATCTCCATATCCAACCACGAAGTAGATGCTGGCTGTTCCTTCTCTTTCTCAGTTTCTTCTTCTCCACTTGTCTTCTGTCCTGACTCCTGGTTGGACAGGCCAAACCCGAGCGTGCTTGAAAGACCATTCCCCAACCAACCCAATGTCCCCATCTCTTTCTTCTCTTCTTCAAGTAATTCACTGCTCTCTAGATCCAAAGACATCCTCCTACTCCTGAATCTCTCAACTGGTTCTGTTTCTTCGTCAGTTTTTCTTTCTTTATCTTGCTCTTTTTTTGCTGAGTCAGTTTTTTCCTCACTGTCAAAGCCGAGCCACCCAGTCATGGATGAAGTGAAAGAATCAACAGGTTCTTCTTTGATTTCCACACTATGTTTGGCATCATGAGGTTTTCCTTCTCCTCCAAACCCCAGCCATCCTGTCACAGAGGAAGTGAGCGAAGTTTTGGCCTCGGTGTCTTGCCTCTTGTCTTCCCTCTCTCCTTCACCCAAACTCCCACGATGGTCCTCATTAGCCACACCTAACCATCCTGTCACTGAAGAACCAAGCCAGGAAGAGGAGGAAGACCCACCTTGTTTATTCTGAGATGTAGGAGTCTCATGTGCTTCCTCGTAAGCCCCTGCTGTGGCATCTCCCACATTTATATTTCCACCTCCCTCTTCTTCCTTTGCTGAAAGTGGAGATTCTGTGGAGGGAGCTGTGGGGGTTTCAGCATTTGTGTTATCAACGTTTGAGGAGAATTGGGTGGTTTCTGACTCATGGGTTTGCATTCTCTGATCACCGTCATCATTATCATCTTCGTGAGAGTCCAGATAAGTGGAATCAATGGGATAGCCAAACTCATCCATACAGAAGAAATCAGATTTCTAAAGAAAAAAGATGAAAATTAATTTAATAATAGGGCAACAAATAAATGCACAGATTATAAGCAAAAAGATTAATTTATTTTACTTACGATCACATTGCACAGAGAAATTACCTGTGTTTCCATGACTTTTTCCCTAGTTGCATAAACCTGCTCCTCTTGCACTGCATCCTTTGCAAAGTAGCCGAACTGCTTGTCGATCTGTAATAAAAAAGAAGGACTTGTGTTTCAAGAGATTTGTTGTCCTGTGCATGGTAGGCTAAATAACAGTGGTTACACCATACAATGAAATATTTAGTTGCCAGTCCACCTTCCACAGAAAAAGAGAAGATAGAAGAGATGAGAATAAAAACAAAAAACAAAAATAGTGAATAAAAAAATAGTAGGACTATTTACATGCATATACAGAACACAGTAAATATCTTGTGTTGTGCAAAAAGAATAACAAGGTAAAAATAAATTATAGCAATGTAAATATAAGGTACAAGCAGTGCATTATTGCAGTGACAATAACAGTATGATGACAGATGAGATAATGCACTGTATAATTTGGGTAGTCAATTCACATTCAACTTAAAAAGAAAAAGTCACACTGAAAGACAAAGAGGCAAATGGAGAGAGGGAGACATACACTTCCTGCCCAGAGGTCTTCCCTCTTTCCAGTCAGTTTGTGGTGAACAAAAATGGTGTCTCCCTGTCTGAAGCTCAGGAAACGGCAGTCCTTACTGTGGTGGTCCCTTATTGCCTGGACTCTGCTCATCAGGCCTACAAACATACACAGACAGACATAATGGCAAAGAAGTGATGAGCAACACCATCATAAAAAAAACCCTCCTAGCCTTACGACTTACTCTCACACTCAGAATCTCCACAGATCTTGTAGTCAGACAGCAATCCCAGATTTAAGCGAAGTAAAGCCACATAAACTGTGCCTATTATCCACAGGAATCTTGGTGCCCATGAAATAGCCATTCTTTGTGTTTTAACGGGAGTGTATCAAGAGAAAATGTCCATAACAGGGTTGAAATAACTGTGGCCAGTGGTGCTGGCATGTGGACATTGCCTCTAAGCCGTTGTTGTCATGAAACCTCAATAGTAAATGAAAAGGCTGAGATAAGATATACGGGTAGCATGAGGATAATCATTAACACACAAGAGCTGCTTGAAATGCCAAACATTATCTGCTAACTGATCAAAGATTTTTATTTTCTGTTAGCTTTATATTAGTGAACAAATTGTACAATTTACATTTCTCAGGGAAATAAACAAATAAACATGACGACGGAGATATGTGTTGGACAGCTAAAACGTGCACACTTTATGGACTTCGCACTTTACCCTATCAAAAAAGCTGATAACACGTGCGGCGTTCGTTGTCATAGCAACACACCTGGCGCGCAAATACAACGTCATCACTTTGCGTTTACAAGCAAGATGGCTGCCTAGTTTGTGAGTTGTGACAACATTTGATAAAACTTTATTGTTTGGGTCAGGTTTCCGTGGGTATTTCACCCATAGTCGACAAACATTTACCTTTTATGTTTCGTTAGTTACAAGTGATTGGTTTGCAATTGATGAAAAATGAAGTCAGATGTGGAGGAATTAATGCCGAGGCTGCTGCCCGTGGACTGTGGAGGCAATGCTGGAGACCTGGACCTGAGTGGACCTCCAAGAAACCCCCAAGAATACCTCCGACAAGTCCAGTATGATGACATTATAAACTGTCTTTTAGCTCTTTCCTTTGTAGTTCTGTACGATCAGACTTAGACCATCGGAAACACTGTAAACTTAGTGGCTATTAAAGTAGAATAATCTTTCTGTGACGGTCAGCGTGGTGTTAGAAGCAGTGTCTGTGCTGTAAATATTTTTATTTAGATTTTGTATCTTTTTTACGAGAATTATCCGAGGCAGTAAGACTGCTTTAATTGCTTGTTTCCATTTCATCAGATTGGAGGCATCACTGTGTCCAGAGGTGGTGGTTGCTCAGATTGACCCCAAGAAACTGAAGAAGAAACAAACAGTTAATGCATCTGTGAGTAAATCTACAGAACATAGCATGTCCTGGGAGAGGGAAAATTCTTCTGCATATGGCGTTTAGATGTCATTTTTAATATATTTGCACAAACTGTATTTAATAGTAGATCTATCTAGGAATGGGCAATGCAGATTAGTTAAAGCTAGAAATGTAGTTTTTTTTCAGATATTCTAAAAAAGCATTAAGATCACCATATATAGAAGCAGAGAATTGTATATTATTGAGGTAGATATGTAATTACTCCCTTTCAGGTTATTTCTTTCACTGTGTGAAGACTGTGTTTCTTGTGTTTCAGGTGGCCGGATGCCCTGCTGCTCCAGCAGGTTTCTCCCCAAGTCTGAGTTGGCAGCAGCAGCAAGTCAGTAACTTCTCTGATGTCAGACAGGTAAAAAAAACAACAACAACAACTTTCTATTGTCAGTCTATTATCCAACACTTCAACCCTTTAGTGCTTGTGAAACTAATGTCTGACTATTTGTTTATCAGCAAATCAAATAAATGATTCAAAAAGTGTATGTTTGCTCTAAGTGGCTCTGCCTGTAATAAAGTTAAGACTTGCATCACAATCTTTCCATTTCTTTTTTCTTCCTTCAGAATATTGCAAAAAACAGGAAACACTGGAACAGCCAGACTGTGGACGACAACGTGTTGTTGGTGAGAAGTTGTACCAAACAACACATAAACAAATATTTGGTGGTGTGTATATATCAGTGTGAGTGCACGTATGCATACTATGAGGATCACTGCATATCTGACACACAAAAAAAATTCTTAAGATAAGAGACAGATTGCAAAACAGATTTGGTATGTGGTATAAATATAATACTTTAGGGTAGCATCCTGGTGCAGTGCTTAGCACCGTCACCTGACAGCAGGAAGGTTCTGGGTTCCAACTGGGACCAGGTGGGACCAGCTGCTTCAACCCTTCGCAGCCCTACAGTGGATGAGTGGGCATAGAATTAGAAGGATGTAATAGTTAAAGGAAAAGTATTTGGACCCTTCATACTTACTTAGGTTTATAGCTGTAATATTGAGAGCCAATGAGAGAAAAATTTAGGCATGTTTTTTTATTGATGAGAAAGTTGTTTTTTTTGTATGGCAGTCCTAATGCCACTACTTCGCTGTCATGATGCAATCTAACTCGATATGTGTAGCTTCCACATGCATTCAACCAATTTTCTGATTGGTTGAAATGCTCTGACATATGGCACATTGAAGATAGCAGCTTCAATGAAATATTGTTCATGATGGGGCAATTCTGACTTCCAGAGACTGAGATTAATCTATTGTTCAAACTGTATGTTGACCATGGGTTTTCTATTCATTTAAATATGTGCATGTTGTGTGTTTTGCAGCCAAAACTATCAGATGACGAGGGCTGGAAGAGGTTTTGCTTAGGAGAGATGGTCTGTCTGGGCTCTTCATCCCGCCACACAGATGCAGACCCAGAGCCAGCACTGGACTATAGCAAGGTTGAATAAGTGTTTGTTTATATGGAGTAATAAAATGAAGACTTCTCTCCTTATATGGTGATCAATTTATGCAGGTTTTTCAATAAAAGGGTTTCTACTGTTCAGAATATCATGTCATTTTGACCAATATTAAAGAATGAAAGTTAAAAAAACAAACAAAAAAAATCAAAAGTGTTGCTTAAAAGGAAAAGGAACAAAAACAGTTTTCTAACATTTATTCCACCAGTTTGAAACAAGAAACATTTAATTTAAAATAATGAAAAATATGGAACCCTAATTGTTCTGATGTATCATAGCATGTCTCTGTGTTCAGGTGGGGTTCCCTCCCTTCCTGAGCATCGTCAGCAGACTAAACCAGGTAAATGACCTCGTCCATGTAGACACATATCCCACTCTAATCCAGTCCAACAGTCTGATTGGTGTGTTTGTTTTTCCCCACCTGTCTGTTGACAGTCCACAGTGCTGATGGTCTTGGAAATCCTTATCAGCTGGTTTGAGGAACGGGAATTTGTTCCACAGCTGGTGAGTTCGATGAGCTGGCTTCCAACTCTACACAAAGCTATAATCACATTGCAGTGTAGAAATTCATGCTTACCTTTCATATTATGAATATGATTGTAAGACTCTTCAGAGAACTCACTTACAAGCATTTCTTTCTTGTTGCTGAACACTGTCAGGATGTTGTTGTACCAGTATTGTGGAGGAAACATTTGTTCTTCTGTCACTGTAGGGAAGAAATTCTTCTTTTGTTTTTTGCACAGCTATTAACAATGACTTGTGTTTACTGAGTCATTGCAAAATAGTTTTACTTCTGATGTATCTGTTTGCCACAGGGTCGTTGGTTGTATGCTTTGTTGGCCTGCTTGGAGAAGCCTCTGCTTCCTGAAGCCCACTCCTGCATCAGACAGCTGGCCAGGAGATGTGCCCAGCTCCGCAGCATGCTGGTAGGCTGTAGTAGAACAATCAATGTGCTGTACTCCCAGATGCCACCTTCTTTTCCTGTTTCAGTGAAAATCTATACTTTACTCATACTTTACTTTTGCATGAATTGATGCTAAAATCTCCCAGCTGAAGCTTTGTCACCAACTGTCTCGTCAAATGTATTGCTCAGTACTGTATTTTACATCAGCTATCAACAGCAGGAGTCTGTTTTCCTGTTTCTTTGTCAGGATTTGATACTGATATCTGTTCCACAGGACAATCAGGAGGATGAGAAGCTGCCTGCCCTCAACCTACTCATCTGTCTTGTTGCCAGGTGACTCCACATATTTTATATTGACCAGGTTCCATATATTAAGGCCATTTGAATATTGGGTCATAATGCAAAGGGAGCTTTGTGATCCTAACTAATCATTTCTAATTTAGTAATGGTGATTATCACAATGTACCACATTCTGAATACCTATGTGCTGCTATACAGATGAACACCATGTGCAGTTATTCACTTTGTTCTCATTCCTGCAGATACTTTGAGCAGAATGATCTGGCAGATCAGCCAGAGTGAGGCTAAACTGTTTCCTGACTCAATAACAACACGCCAGTCTCAATTTTTCTGGTGACAATGGAGAGAAGTACACTTTTTTCCCCAGGATCTTATCAATACAAAGTTTTGCTGCTTCTGCCCATCAGGATGAACCCAAAGGGCCTGGAGTGTGAATGCAACATTTATATTTGTAGTAGTTTTGGTTACTTGAACAGGCCTGTGTTGGTACAACTTATTTTTGTAAAGGACAAAGAGCTTTTTATTTTGTAGATTTACATGTGATGTTACTTTATCAATGCAAGATGTATCTATTAAACTGTGGTTTGTATAATAACTACATGTGTGGACAGTTATTGCTGTTTAGCCCTCCAAGTATGTGAATATAATTTAACATAAAAATGACAAAGGTCAGTATACAATCTATACAAGGGTCAGTATACCATGAAATTTAATACCACAATCCTGAGAATGAATCACTTCCTATTACTTTACTGGCTCACAGAATGAGCAGTGCTGCTTTCTTCCCCGGGCTGGTTCTGTCACTGTGGTCTTTGTTAAACATCAATTTCCAAGTGCAATTTTTTTTTTTTTTTTTTTGTTATTGGAAAGAATCTCATTCCTTGATCTTTCCCAAAATATAATTTAGTCTTTGGGTAAATATTCTATCTCCAAGAAAAAAAATCATTAAGAACTGTTTAGTTTTTCTGAAACGTTGCTAACAAACAACATCCTTTGTGGAAACAAAAATAAAAATGCCACACACACTTCCACTAATGCCTCACCTTTAATTTTATGCAGATTATCAGCTGGTACAAAAGAAAAAGTTTAAAAACTCAGTATTTGAGGAACTCACAGTTGACATTGATGAAACAGTGGAAATAAAATGGGATTAACAGCGTTGTCACAACAAATACAACTACTGTATGTCAATGGCCACTGCTACCACAACTACCAATACCCTGGCCTGTGGCAGCACAATCAAGATGAAAAAAACCCCCAAAAAACATTAACCAACATTTTAACAGAAAACCGAAATCTTTGTCTGAATCTACGTTTCTTCAATACCCTCTCCTATCTGCTCTGTTGAGTCAGGAGTCGTTAGTTTGTCTGTTTTTTCTCAAGTAAAAGGAAACGATGGAGGGGAAATAATAAACACTCACCCACTGTTTCAATTTTGACAGCCAAATTAATTTGACACAGAATTCCTCCAACGGCCATGGCGAAACATTCAGTATTTTAAGGAGAAACACTACTTTAAAAACCTTAGTCATCTCACGTCATGAAGTAAACAGTGGGAGGTATATTCCCCCTCACTGTTTTTACAGAAGCTGAATAAGACCCACATTAGCGTCTCTTGTCCTTCCTGTCTCTATCTTTATGCTCCCTATCGCTCCGGGACGACCTGCCCCTGCCTTCCTCGCTCCTCCTCTTCTTCGATCCCTTCGAGTCCCTCTCTCCTCCGCTACTTCCTCCCCTCTTGTGGTGACTCCTTTCTTCTCCCTTCTTCCTGTCCCTGCCTCTGTCCGACGGCCTCCTCTTGCGCTTGCCACTGTCTCGGCTGCGACTCCGGCTGCTGCTGTTAGACGAGGAGGAAGAGGAGGAGGACGATGACGATGAGGAGCGGCTGGATCCAGAGGAAGAAGAGGAACTCCCGCTGGATGAGGAGCCAGAGGAGGAAGAGGAGGAGCTTTTACTTCGGCTGCGGCCTTTCCTCTGTTCCTTCTCCTTCTTCCTCCCTCTGCCAGCATCCTCACCCTCCTTGGTAGGGGGAAGGACGGCGGCCTCCTGAGAATCTGGCAGTTTTTCTGGAGCCTCTTCCTCCGATTTTCCCTCCACTGCCTGGTTCTCGACTGCAGAGTCCTGGTCTTTAAATCCAGGGATGGTGAAATCCTGCACTGGCATGACGGAGGCCGGTAGTGGTTCTGGGACCGGTGAGGCCCCCTGGGTCACAGAGACCCGTTCTGCTGGTTCCACTGCAGGGAGGCTCGGCTGAGGCTGATGACTGGTGCTGGCTGCTTCTTGGCTGCTTATGGTTGGTTCAGAGGACTGGGTGTCCTGAGTCTTGTCAGTTTGGAGGTCTGTGGGCCCCTGCTTACCATCTGATTCTCCCTCTTCTTCCTTCCCTCTCTCCTCTCTTTCTGCCCCCTGCTCCACCTCCATCTCCTCTGACCCTGGACTCTCCTCCTTGTCTCCCTTCTCCTTCTGCTCCTCTCCTTCCTTCTGCTTCTCACTTCCCTCCTCACTCAGCTCCATCCCATCTTCCTCTTCATCTACCTTCTTCAACACTTCCTTTTCCCCCTCATTCCCCTCCTCCACCTCACCCTTCTGTGTCACCTTTCTACCCCTCTCCTTTTCCCTTTCGTCCTCTTCCTCCTCATCTTCCTCCTCCTCTTCCTCCAGCTCTACATCACCCTTATTACCTGTCACCTTGACTACCTGACCTGCTGGCTTACCCTCCGCTGGGTGGTCCATCCCTGTTGCCGCTGTGTTGCCGTCCTGGTCACGGTTTGGTTGTCGCCGGGGACGCGACTCCATCTTGCTGAGGTGTTCGGCAAATGCCTCACGCCTCTCCTCAAACACAACTAAGAAAAGAAAGATTCCCAGGTTAACAAGTGATTAACAGACAATCATCTGCACTGCCAAAACATGGGTAAACAAAAACCTTACTGACCATTAAGTTTCTTGGTGGACTCATCGAGGAGTTTCTGTGTTGCGGAGCACATTTTTCCAGGCAGATAGAAGATATGAGGCTTGGCCTTTGTGCGAATGTATTTCACCAGGCGATTGTTGTGGCTGGTCCACTCCTCTTGCTGTGGATGGAGCAAAG
The DNA here is from genome assembly GCA_900323345.1 of Pseudochromis fuscus. Lineage (NCBI taxonomy): Eukaryota > Metazoa > Chordata > Actinopteri > Pseudochromidae > Pseudochromis > Pseudochromis fuscus. The sequence continues at coordinate 28,051 of OOFC01019290.1, forward strand.
GAAAGGACCGTTTTACACCTTATATAAATAAAGTTTACTATTACGACTGAAGAAAATTATTTTCTGTTCTGGCCTTTAATACGTGGAGTTTTTAAAATATGTATATCATAACATTCTTTTGCAGACACTGTTTAAACATGTGTACAGAAAAGAGATAACTTGTTCATGCTTTTCCAACTTTAAAAAACATTTTGTTACCAGTTGAGCTAATTCCACTTTCTGTTCCAGTAGTCTCAGCTCTGTCTGCTTGGCTCTCCTCTCTTCAAACAGCTCCCTCTTTTCATTCTCCACCTTCTTTTTTTCAGCTTCTGCCTGAACCTCGAGCTTCTGCTCAATCTCTGTGCGTCGCTTTTGCTGTGGAGTAAACAACAGACGATGGTCAGAGACAGAATTTTGAAGCAGAAAGACTTATTATAAATGATGAAGCGACAGTCCAGGTTATTGCAAGTACAGCTGCTGGGTCTCTGCTTGAAACATTATCTGACTGTTCCTGTGGACAGAGTGGAAACTTGTAAATTTTATTTTTTACTATAAACTTTCTGAATTACCTTGAAAATTACCAAGAGACCAATAACAGTTTTACAACTTCAAAAGTACTTTACCAAACTATGTAATTAAGACTTTAGGAAGCAGTTTTGTAACAGTGTTTCTCACTGTGACCCTGAATTCAACTACTCTACATTTCTAAAAACCATAGTTAAGCTACAATAGGAATAACTTGGATTCAAGTTAATGCTAACCCCTTGAGCTATAAAACCAGCATTTGATGATGTCCAGTCAGCAACACAACAACAACAAACAGGAATCATTTCCTCACCTTCTCTGAAGAGACGTTGGACTCCTGCTTGAATTTCTGCAGTGTCCCCATCAGCAGGCCGAACATGCGCCGATTCCTGAGCAATACAATACAAACCAAGCATCACACACCTGCAATTCTCAACTACACATTTACCAATATTGACCTTTATTTCACAGACACTAACAAACTATTATGATAATGGATCTTGACATCAACTTTGGTTGTAAAGTCCAAAGCTTGTGTTGACCTACCTCTGTTTGCCCTTCTCATCCATGGTTTGATCTTGAATGAGATCTCGGCGTGTTCTCTCCTTGGAGGTAGCTACAACAGACGACTGCAACGCCGGCTAAGGGGAGGAAGAAATATGATGCAAATCTATTTGTGAGGGCTGTTTTTTATTCAAATAAAGCTAATGGTTATGATCTAATATTACCATCTGAGCTGCCTGTCCATTTGTACATTTGATAACTTTCTCATTTCAAATCTTTTTTTTTTTTTTTTTTTACTCGGGATGCATTTTTGAATATTAATACTTCTAAATTGCCAAAACAAATCAACTACAACAGACAAACAATCAGACAAGTTCTGAATCCAGTTTCTGTTTTAACCTATACATTAATCAACTCCAAGTAAACTTCACAGGCTGCACAGGGGAAAAAAACAATTAGAAGAGAATTATAAATACTTTTCAAATGAGACAGTTGCTTCTTACCTTTTTGACATCATCGTCATCCTCAGCGTCGCTGTCGGGACGCGTGTCTCTCCTGGCCCTCTGGTCCCCTGCCAGCCTGCATACACAAAAACATAATACACCTGTAAGAGACACCTACTTCACAAGTAAAAACAAACACACACACACACACACACACACACACACACACACACCAATGACTCTTTTCACATCTGTCAAAAACCCAAGAATCAAAGTGATTCAATTTTAGACAGGGATGTGATCTTCACACATGAAATACAAAAATAACTGGAAGGCAGCAAATGTAACACCAATAACAGAAGAGAAGATAAATTAAATCTTATGACTGATCCTCAGTCTGTGGAAACTAAAAGCTTATTCTACATTAAAAAAAAAAAAAAAAAAAAAAAAAAGTAATTTAACAGGATGCATTTTACTTAATGTTGGTATTAAACTCTGACGTGTGATAGAAGCATATCAAAAACCCAGATCTTACCTCAGCAGGGCTCCTTCAATGTCCCTCTGCTTGGCAGGGGGGGCACCGCTTCCCATGTCTGAGAGACTACGCCTGAGAGAAGACATAGTGTCAGACATCGTTTAATCTCATATCCATGGAGCAAAATCAAATAAACTGTGTCATGAGATGGATTCAACTCAGTTAACTTAGTGCACTTACACTTTAAATATTGTCTTATGTGATTGATCAAACAACATGAGCCAGAAAAAGTTCCTTTAAGAACTGTTACAGAGTTAAAATCTTGTTTGAACACATTTGTGTGTGGCTTCATTGTCTATGCACGGTAAGTTAACCTGTCTGACTTCTGTTTAACACGCTGCATGGCTTGAACGAAATTGTACTAATGTCAATATCTAAATGTAAAAAAGCGTTCTTTGCATGTGGTAGATTTACCTGAGCAGGTTGATTCCTCTGCCTCTACCACCTCCTCCTCCGAGGCCTGCCATGGGGCCGCCGAGCCGGCGGATCTGACCCGGTCTGTAAACACAGCAATAAACAGGGTCAACGCCAAAGCTCAACAAGTCGTTCTTCGAACTCACGTCAGCTAAAGAACACACTTTTTAAGATCAACAACATTACTTTGATTGAAGCAGAGGTATTCTTCCGTTCTGATTCTAATAAACAGGGGAGTGTGAGGGGACACACCGGCGACGCCTACAACTGGGCCTATGCATAACTGGCCTGCTTGATTTAATATTTCCCTTCAACGCTACACGGAGTTATTCATTCCGGAATTATGTATTACTTTGCGTGGAAGTTCGGAGAAATACTAGGCAAGCTTATGTAGATCCCGCTAGCCAACACGAAACGACCAGGAGGTGGTACCTTTTAGCTAGTTAGCCGACCCATGCTAACGTAGCACACGTCGCTTGGTCATTTGAATGCTAGCAAGCTGTGTGTTAGCTTATCAGTTGAAATGATGAAGCAGTCTTTTGCTTCTCTTACCTTGATTCATTGGGGTCACGTCCTGTCAATTTACGAATATTATCATCCACATTTTTTAAGCTTTCCTTGGCTTTTTCGAGCTGGTCTTGCAAGCTCCGCACCGCCACCGCCATCTTACTTCCAGTTAGCGCGAATCACGTGTTTCTCTTCTTCTACGTTCGCTGGCTCTTCTTCTTCTTCTGATTTTTGATCGCAGTCGACATGCGTGGTTTTAAGCACTACCGCTCCACGCTGCATTAAAATGGAGCTCTTATATAATAAAAGGGACGGCAGTCCAGTTTTCTACCTGTGCATATGTTCCCTCCGGGGGCCCCAAACCCCACAAGTTTACTTCATGTGATTTCTGTCTTCATAATTGTAGGAGATCCTACAGACGGTTTCTGTCTCAGACGGGAAACTCGGGAAAAGTTGGAGCAACTATTAGGCTGGAGTAATGTCCATAAAGCCCAAGTTAACACCTTGTGGTGTCTTGTGCAATGCTAATGGGGATAACGAAAAAGATTTAAATGTTATGAAGTGGACAACACCGTAATAAGCTATGCGCTATTTTGTCATGCAAGTACTGTACCCACATGTTGCAACTTGCATCACTGGTTACACCCACTTAATACCAGGCTGGTTTGTTTCAGAATATTTCCTCTGAGGAACAAGGAAACAACGAATATATTATATAATATGAAAAAAAACAAAAATGCTATGAAACCATTAAGGTAAACCATTAAGCTGCAAGTTAGCAGATTTGATTTAAAAGGAAATCAGAATTTATTTAATCAAAGATCACCAAGAATAATAGGAATGCTTTAACAGAAAAAAAAACCCAAAATACTTTGATTACTTGCATGCAGCATGAGCTATTACTTTTCAACCCCACTTAATTAGAATAAGAAACAATGTAAAATCTTGAGGTTGAGAGAGAAAAAGGGTAAAAAAGAAAGAAAGAATGAAGCATTCCTTTATTTTATTTCTCCTAAGTCCAGCGCACAGATGTGCTTTCTTCTCTTGACAGCCAGCTTCTGTATGCCTGTCTGTTTCTTTTGATCTACATCACAAACTGCAGGGTGCTGTGGGTGCCTGCTTTGAATTGTGGATCCAGGATTGAAAATAAAACACGCTCTTGCAGCTTTTGCATATCAAAGTGTAAACCGAGCACCAAACCACAGTTGGTTTCCTGGTTCGTGTCGGCATGTGACACTGTTAGATTTCTGCACTTTTTGCTGATGTTTCTTCAACTTTATTCGGCTACTGGGAATTTATTTACACAATAGGAGACCCTTCCAAAAACACCACTTCAGAGGTTCATTGCCATCCAGTACGTTGTATGTGACCTCCCTGGTTGTTTCAGCTTAATCGTGCAATATCATGATAATCTCATTGCCCACACAAGAACAAATTCTTTGTCTGAGCTCAAGAACAATACTGTGTCAGCACGTGAGTTTAATGGTGCAAACAGTCACAGAACAATTATTCATGTTCATTAAATATCATTTTGATGTCTAATGTCTAATATGTCTAACATCTAAGTACATTACCACAATTATGGAGGTGGTGGCCACTTGTGACCGGATTATGGAGAAAAGCCTGCTTGCACAAGTGAGCACACTAGTCAAATGCATTATTAGAAAAAAAGCAACCATATAAATTTAGTTTCTTAATCATACAGTCGGTGTTACAGTCTTGTTTTAATAGTTTTAGGTGGGACTTTTACAGCATCTCACATATGAAGCCTCAATATATTTGTTCATGATGTGACTGCATTCCCCTAACACTCGCTCAAAATAAAAAAGGCTAGATAAGATGGTAAGTTGGTGGGAGTGATATTGGTAATATATTTAATATATATTTAGGGGGGAATTGGGGGAAAGCAGGAGGTGATCTAATAACTAGTGTGAGCATAGGAAAGAAACAGCCATCTTCCTGAGTTGTTGCTTTTTGTCTGCACTCACTTCCGCTCTCCCTGCTTTATTATTATTATTATTATTATTATTATTATTTTTCTGGGACAATTTTTCCTAGTGTTTTTTCCCTATGTAAGTGTATGTACTTCACATATATAATAAGTTTATAATACAACTACCAAGTGCGCACAAGGTCAACACAAGACAGTATCAGTTTATCACAACCGAAGAGGTAAACATTGCACTTTTCACATAGGGCCTCATGTAGTCTTTAAAAAGCATTCAGAGACTACTTCCTGTTTCCGCCTGAAAGCTCAGCTGTAAAACTGAGCTGCCTTCTACCTTGTGGAGACAGAGACACAGAGGAAAAACAAATACCAGCTGACTGAACCACAAAGTGTTGCTTCTTTGCTTGGCAGCGTCAGAGATAGATACACAAAGACATGATAACGATCCTCATCCCTCCTACAAAGGAGTGAGACCACTGGACTGATTTTATAGTAGCTTTGTAGTAATTATTTGTTCCTCTTTTTGTACCTTTGTAGTTAATTCGTTTCTTTTATGTATCAATGTAATAGTTTTTCTTCATTGTGTACCTGTGTAACCGATATGTGTATCTTTGTGATCATGTGATTTCTCTCTCTCCCTGTCGTTTTGCATCTGTTTGTGTTGCTTTTGAGTTTATTTTACTTTTCATATACCCCTGGCATGTCTGTTTCTTTAGTGTGTATTTGTGGTTGTTGAACATCTCGGCGTGGTCTCTGTAGTTCGTAGTCTGATTTGTCTTCATTATTGGACATTGCAAAATGAATCAATGTATCCAGTGCAGCTCCGGTAGCAGCTTGTATAACTTACAATACCCTGGAGGTTTTGAAATTGTGTTTGTATATTCCCAAGCTGCTGCAGCCCAAAAAAAGCAGGTAAAGAAACAATAAGACAATTGAAACAAGTGAATTTTTAATGTTTTTATTCACTGACTAAAAGAAGAGAAGCATTCATTCAACATTAATTCAAATCAACATTCGGCAGGTTGACCCCTCAAGTGTACACCATCTGTCAGTTAAGAGGTATTACATGGAGGTTTGTAATGCACCCTCCCCTTTCTATGCAACAGAACCATGGATCAACACTTCTCAGTAATAAAATCTGTCCTCTCAGCTGGAGAGAATTCTTTCCCTAAAGACTAATTCAAAAAACAGCTGGGAAGATTTCAAATAACTGTTTTATATAATTTGAGACCAACAAAAATGAATCAAAGATCGGCCAGGTCCTCAACTAAAAGGCTTTTTTATATGGGCACCAAAGGGGATTATTGAGGGTGGAACTTTGCTTCGTTTTAACAAGTTTATAATCCATGCTGTTGATGAACCAATTCCTCAGAAGTATTTGAACCACACCTTGTTCTGTTTGCAACATGTTTGTCAGGTGAGATACAGTGTAGACTTATTTTAAAAGCTCTTTGAAACTTGTATCCAAAATATTCTCTATGGTATATGAAGTCTGTCCAGCTGTGTTTTGGGTTCAGTCTGGTTCCCTGCTTACAGAAAGAAGGTAAAACCCAGTGCTATGTGCTCACTATAACAAACACAATCACACAGGAAGTTTACGCTCAGAATATTCAACATTAAGGATGGTAAAACCTTGTTGCAAAACACACACAACAACATAGCTTCTGATTTACAAAGTCTGTGTGATTTCATAATATACTTCATGTTCATAAATTGAACCCGGACATGTGTTGCATAAGAGTATACCACGGTAATGCATTGTTGATACCTATACAAATCTGCACTGTGTGACTTTATATATCTATTTATATAGTTTATATTTCTTCCTCTATGGTTTTCTAAAGACGCAGCCGGGCGCTGTCAGCACTGCTTGTGCCCCTTTGTGGCCACTTGTAAGACTGCTGTTATTGCAAACTGTCCTGATTTTAAACAAATGCACAACATTCGTACCACGATAAAACTGGGGCCGTCTAGCCAGTCTCACAGAGACCAAGAGTGAGCCCGCCGTCACCGCTGCTGTCGCTGGGCTGGCTGACCAGAATCAAAAGATCTTAAAACTAAATGATAAGATTTCATAAATCATCATAAGGCCAAGAATTGTCATTGCAAGTTCTTATTAGTTTACATCTTCTTTTCTACTGTGTGACAGTGAGAAAAAAGAAAAAAAAACAACCAAAACCCCAAAATATAAAAACTGAGGAAAATAAGAGAGTGTGGATTATATGCATTCCTCTTGCATAGTTGTGATGCTGGACTGGGCAGCAGGCCTGCCTGCCTGGCTAATTAGGAGGTTTGGCTTTCTAGACTTGACAAGAAAGACTTTGTTTACCAGCCAGAAACATCAGAGCCACAGTAGCTGAGACCTAAATGAGGATAGTTGGCCGACACTGAGCATGAATATCTATCAGGTCCTCTATGTAGCCAGGTCCGGCACAAAACTCAATACGCAGGGCTACTCACAGAATTTGGGTAGGTTATGCTATCAGTGCCACTTTGTTGTTTTTTCTCTTGACCTACAGAGCAGCAAGTCTATAATAATACCCTTAACATCACAGTCATGCTGAGATCATTGTTATAAACCGGCTGGAAATCCAGTTTTTTTTAGCTGCAACTACAACTGGAGTATCCAAACCTCTTCTCAGTGTGGCTGCTAACTGCAAGTGGCCTCGCTCGGTGTGAGGCTCCCATTCACTGAGAGTATATTTACCGTCATACATACACATCTATCTATCTGTTACACAGGACCGATTTTATATCAGTGCAATGCACATCCAGTGTTTTTCTCCCAGTTACTGAAACATTTCAGGATGTTAATCAGATTTGTCACATTCCTGCATGAATCCAGCCTTCTGTGAGCTCATTCAGTCTCGCATGTGCTGGTAGTAGTCTGTGGTTGTAGCATTAAAATAAAAACAAAAAACGAATAGAAGTTTATGATGAGAGAACCCTGTCTTTTACTGTTAATCCCTTCAGAAACAAACCGTCCCCATTTATCTTTTGGGGAAGCGCTTTGGCCCAGAACCATCGTACTACCTCTTTCTTACAGCTATTTTTACTTTCAAGAACTTTGCAAACATCCTGAGAGTCAACAGTACAAACTCTTGAGTTGGCATCGAGTCTGAGCAGTGATCAAAGTGGAAATGAAACCAGTGATGTTTGATGAGTGTCCTCCTGTGGCTCTGAGCCTGTGTTTGGACTGATGTGGATTTGACACAATTTTGCTGCTTTGGTACTAAAATAACACACACTCACACTCCTGCTCCCCATGTTAGCATTGGCTATTGAGTGTGTACAGAAATGTCAAACCCAACTCTTTGCTTACAATCATGCATGATCAGACAGATAGGTCCCTGTGTACGTACAGTTCTGTTTTAAATATGCTGTCAGAGATTGACTGCATTAGAGGCCAGCTCTGTTGATTCAGTTATTCATCAGGCCAGAGCGGCCCGGCTGTCTTCCAGAATTGCTCTATGAAAGCACATAAACCACAAAAAAAAAAAAAGAACCACACACAAAAAAAGGATAATCTCAAAGCAAAACACAGTCAAAAAAGTTGATTGAACTGGCTGCAACCACTTGAATGTACAGTAACTGCTGGTAATGGTCTCCTGAATAACTCACACTGCCCTGTGGAGCCTTTAAACTTGTCACTTGTATGATAGGACTGTAAAAATAAGGCTCTGCTAGCAATCAGTCTTTCTTAGTTTACACAGTATAGCGTAGTCAAACACAAGGCTCTCTCTGCCTATGGTGTGTAATTCAGGCCAAACCATGCTTCTGAGTATCCATAGTGAACATGCACTGCGGCCTCTGTGTGTCCTAAATATGCAGACTAACATGCTTGCACTGTATTGTGATGTTCTTGCCAGATTACATCAATGTGTGACCCCACATAATTTCATCAAAGTTAGTTAGTCCTCGTATTTAGCACAGTTTCAGTAAATTGCTTTCATTTTGTGTACCGGACACAAAAGGCCACTCAAACCCGCCTCAGGATGCTGAAGCATGGCGTCACAGAAACCCACATTACACACATAGTTGCTCTAAAACAATCACCTCTTACTGGTATCACACCTCCACTGTGCTCAGACCAGCTGCTGATCTGGTGTGACTCATCAGTACAAGCTGCATCCCTTCAAAAACAGGAGTAAAAAAAATATATCTGTATATAGAGCCTAATTTTAATGTAGCCATTGCAGCCATGTAGTAAACTGTTAGCTCGTCAGATGGCCTGAGCGACCCCCCCACCCCCAGTCCTCCTCCCTGTGTGTGGAATGTCCTGTTTGTAGCAGATCTCTAGCAGCAAATCACTGTACAGCTCTGAAAAGCCCACGACTAAACACTTCCCATTAAATATGACCTTGGCTTATGTGCCACCATGCAACACATCGCATCAAACACACTAGGCCTCTGTCCTGGCTGGGAAGCTGCTATCAGTCACATAAGTAATTTCTGGAAGCATCTGTGGGAGTGTTCAGTCCCTGACGTGTTCTGAGATCAAACAGAACTCTTCGAGTTTTAGGTTTACATTCGCTTGCTCCTCACAGTGAAACAGGTGATGGGCAGGAAGGAGACAGGGGGAGGAATATAGCTCCAGTCCTGTCTGTGTAATCCTCTGTCGCACTATGGAAATGTACTGCACAGGCCATGCTTTAATCTGTGATGCCTCAGCAACATGCACTGTTGACCCTGAGTCAGAAGTAACAAATTGGCCACATTGTACAAGACGTGCAACAAAGCTGCTAACTTTTAACAAACAGCATGTTGGCTGGAAATGTGCCCTCCAAAAACACATTTTCTAACACACAGGGTACAGCCACTGAAAACAGACTGGCCAAGCCTTTGCTTACATGTCTGCTTTGGTCTGTATTCACTCTAGCCACATGACAAGACTGCTGACATTTTACGTGATCCAGCACAGCATGGTCCAAACTACGGCGAGGACAGAGTGTGGACACACAAGAACTGAATATTAGTAGTCAGTGGAGGAAACTGAAAGCAGGAAAAAAGGGAAAGAAGGTGCAGATGAGAAAAGAATACTGGACCAACCTCCAGCCAGTGTGTGGGTGTTCATGTGTGTGTATGTGGGCACTTCAGACAGACTTGTGTCCGGGTTAAGTTAGTTCCACTGTGGTCTTTGGCAGCTTCAAGGGAGGAGAACGGATCCAGTGACTCCTTATATTCATAAGAGTGAGCTAGAAGCCTGAGCTATTGTTACTTTCAATCCTCCTCTTCCTCCTTTTTTGAAAACCGATTGTACCCTGAGAACGAATGATTTCTGTTCCTGTTTCCTGCTGCATTATAAGTGATAAGACTATACTGCTGAACATGAGCAACATCCCCCCCCTCCCTCCTTCAAATACACACACACACACACACACAGAAAATGTATGATGGCTGCACAGCCGACAGCTTCTTCACATCTTTTTCACGTTTCTACTGGATACACATGCGCAGAAAATACAGGCACGCTCTGAGAATAATTAAAACACAAGTGCTGAAGCCTTAGCCACTTTAACGCTGCTTCCCTAAATCTAACCATCACAGCAACACCGAACATAAAAGTAAGAACTTGGGGAGAGCTGAGGTTTGAAAAGCAGTGAGACTCCAGAAGCTTTCAGGCACAAGATGGCTCAATATTTAGATATTGGCGACTCATAGGGCTCGGGGACAGGTCATTTCCCCTCCACTTGCAAAACCGTCACACTGAGGTAATTAACCTGTTAGCCGGCCTTACTGGGCATCCCTGTGTCTCACCTCGTCTCTCCTTGCGAAAAAAAAAAAACTCCCCTCACACCACCTTCACTAAAACTTTGGTGTATCAGTCTCTAGTTTTGTTGCCTAAATGACCCTGAAAGGGCACTGTACAACCAGTACTTTGTATACATCATGTGTTTGGGAGTTTTAATGCTGAATCACACTTTTATTCTGGAAGAGAAGTAAAATCATCTTTGTTAAAAAATTATTTGTTTGTAAAAATCCATTAGCTTTTAGTTTGGATCTACATTACATTCAACTAAAGAAAAAATTGCTGCTTTCCCATCCTTTATTCAGCTGATGTCTACACACACCTCTAACAGCTTCAATCTCTCACATAATAAAGGAACAAAGTTGAGGTTTGAGAGAAAAAAATGAGAAGAAGAGAGATGGAAGAAGAATAAAAACCAACATATTTTGGTTTAAATGTGTTATGTTGGCGTTTCTATCTCTTCTGAGTGTTTGAGTGTACAGCGCTATATACAGCCACAGACAGAAACTCTTGGTACCAAAGTGCATTTATCCTGAGATATGAACCAGGGACTAGAGAGTTCATCGTGGCTAAAACCATTAAGGTCCCCAAAACAGATGAGCGCACATTTGGTAACCACGGGCCCATCGCTGGGACCAGTTCGCTCTGAAGTTTGCAAAGTGCTGGAACCCTGTGTGACACTGGCGCCATATCCAAAAAAACAAAACAAGACAATAATCACAGGTCAAATTTGTAAACTATAGACCTTGATATGGACCTTCACAGTCTGCAGTGCCATTGTCCCAAGCTCTACAAATCCATGGTGTGTGTACAATGACATCTGAGCCACTGTATTTGAGAGGGTTAGGTGCACCTAAGCCAAACTTAACTTCCTGTTGAACTCCTAACTCAGGTCTTAGGCTTAATAAGATACTGGTGCACAACAGCTGTCATAACTACTCAGCAGTCAAATATATAGTTACCATGCTGGAGCCAGTTATCCACCAACGATAGTCTTTATTTATCTGGAATACAAGCTATTAGGTCTATGGTGTCTGGCTGGAGCCTTGAACATGGCAATGCTAACCTGATGAAAAGATGTTCATTCAGGGATTTAATCAAAGTCATGCCTTTGTGAGAAACAGGCTCAGCCAGACAACATCCACTGTGCCAGGCACAAATCATTTCACCCCAGAAAAACCAACTACCATCCGTTCAGACATTAATTAGGCCCAGCAGGTCGTCTATTGACAGCATAGATTTTCTACACAGCCACTTTCTGCACCCTCCCCCCTCCACACACACCCCACACAACATCTACTGGAGATATAAAACACATGCAATGAGCAGCTTGATTTTGCCACTTTTGTCTTTATCAACCTTAATCTTTGAAAACAAATGTATGATTAGGTTTGCTGACCCTCCAGCCAAAGCGTAACGAGGGTTGGATGGCAAGACAAACAATATCGACGACAACATCAATGACAACTGTATCCAGAAAACAAGGGGGCTGTTTCCAAGGCAACTGTGACTCAAGAGGAAATTTAAAAACAACAACAACAACAACAAAACTACACATTACACTGATTGTTTCACACATCCTACGCAACATCATCACCATCACTGTCCTGGTCATAGTGATGTCACAAGCCTACCTGAGACTGACAGAGAAGAACTTTTTACCATAAAATGAGCCATGCGACCCAAAACCTTGTTGTGCTGTAGGTGCCATTAAAAAAACAAAAAACAAACAAAAAAAGAAAGGAAAAAAGCAGTCTTGGCTGTCAGTGGAACCTACAATGTTCAAACCCGGCTACTGAGCAGCCCTGGCAAGATCCACCAAATTTCTGGGGCAAGTACAGCTTTACAGTAAGCCTTCAACGTAAAACAAACAAAAAGCTAACTGGCTAGCCAACAGAATCAAGAAATGTGAGTTACGTTACATTCAGCGCATCCTTTTCTGTGCCCCATTCTTGATGGTGAAATGTTTGACCCCGAAACAAAAAAAGCAAACTGTTTCCTGTCATCAGTACTGCTGGTCTGACTGCAAAAACCTGGGTTTGGTATTTGCCATCTTAGGAAGCTGCGCCTACAGAATACTGCTGTTGTTTTAGCATGGCCTCACCAAGAATGTATAAGTAGTTACAAAGAGATTTCTCAAAAACACAGATATATGGCATTATGGAATGAAACCCTCTGTAGAAAACTGCAGGACCATTTGAAGATCCCAGAGCCCTTTATATCATGGTGCAGACTTGCTCTGTTGTTTCATTTTATGCTGTGGTTCCCTTCAGATGCTTCCCTATTGGAACCTAACGAGAATTATTATCAGGATACCAAATGACAGTTCACCATACAAAAGGGCTCTGGAACCAGTGAGAGTCATTAGAAAGGCAGATGTATTCGTCCTCAATATTTACTACCAGCTCATTACAGATCACACAGAACACAGCAGTGGTGTGTTGTCTTGTGACGGGCTGAATTTTAAAGTTTGGCTGTGAATGTCAGTCAGAAGAGGAAGCTTCCCGTTTATATGACTGGTGATGTTTCAAAAAGTGAGCAGGGTGGGAAGTGTGTTGGCGGCACGCATGTAACAATATTCTCCGTAACACCATTGGTAAGGTGCTAAAAACAAAAAACCCCACAACTTCTTAATAAAACCATTTGGCATTGAAATGCCACGATCTGAGTTATGGCGCCGACATGGCTGTTGCTGGAAAAAACTGCATTAAAACTGATTAGTACGAGCCACAGTCAGCCATTTTACAGCGGAGATTCCCACCCTGCTGGCAAAGGCTCTCGAACCAGTGGACAAGTGCACGAGGTGCTCGTTCGTAACAGAAAAAGCAGCTAAGGTCGTGCTACTCAGGAAGTCATTGATCGGTTAGTTTACAAACTCCAACTTTTTGCTGTGGTGGAGCAGACGGACAGATCGACACAGAGCAAAAATTTTCTCTTTAAAAAAAACAAAACAAAAAAAACAAAAAAACAAAAAGTAGAACTAAAGCTAATAGCTTGTGTTTAAACACACATCCCCTCTTCAATTCCACCGGTCCATCACTCAACCCGCCTGCCTGTGCTGTTCTAGCTGTGAGCAGGATAATAATATATCTGTATTTAAATACACACAAAGCCTATACAGGCAAAGGGAACCACCACACAGGAAAAACAAGATTATACACAGAGCAGGGAGAGATGGAAAAAATGGGGAAAAAACAAGAAACAAATCAAAGTTACATTATACAGAGGCTCTAGAGGTTATTAAGGTGAAGGATAGAGCTCTGAATACTTGCGGGTAAGACCAGACCAGACCAGACTGGGCCAAGTGGACAAACTATTTCAGCAGAGAAATAAAAATCTGTTAGGCCTTTCCAGTTGTCAGATCACAGAGTTATATTCCTTCACGCCGAGTTATTTCTGAAATTTTAATGACAATATCCAGTTTTACATTATTTATTCTAATTTGTAGAATATATTCAAAACATAATCAGTTGGATCTGTTTTTCTGTTGAATCTTTAACTGGAATTCAAAAGGCAAAGCAAAAAACATCAAGGTCTATTGAAAACTGGGAGGACTTGATTGTGTGCTAAAATTCCTGTGAAAAATACACTAAATAAAAATAAAAATAAAAGCAATCAGCTCACATTAGTTTACATAAATGTAATTTATAGATTGTATTAAGATCATCTTTAGATTTTTCACTTTGGTCTGCTTTTAGCCCGGTTTCCAGCTCAACTGGACTTGGTTGGTCTGGCCTGGTCTTGACACAGTTTAGGCTGTGATGTGTTGGGTTTGTCATCCCTTGCCTACATGCCCATGCTGAAGGCTTGCAGCTCGTGGTGGAAGTGCTGGGTGGGTTCAGACAAAACCAGGCTGGAATCTGGGCAGGGGCGCCAGACGCGGCCGAGGCCCAGCGAAACCTCCTTGATCAGATTGTGGCCCGGGTCTCCCTCGATGTACACCGACTGGTCCGGGTCGAAGTCAATGCTCTCCTCGGAGACAGTCAGGACTCTGAGACTGGAACCTCGCAGTCTGGAGATGGCCACCAGGTTGTGGGACCACACTGTGTAACCTACACAGAGAGAAAAGTAGTTCATCAGTAATGTTGCTGACAAATAGACCAACACAGGTTTCCCAGAAAATCCCCAATCTGCTATAAAGCGCAGTGTTTTAACAAGATAGTGTTGCTATTTCACCAGAAGAGGCCAACATTGTTCAGTCTACAGTATCAGTACAGTTGGATTACGCCTTGATGGAGTTTTGCATTGAGTGGTTTCTATTTGCCAAGTATGTTTGCCCATGCAACAATCTGACCCATTGTTTTGGTACATAACAACAAGGAAGTCACACCACCTTATATCCCTAGAACAACAAACTCACCATGTATCACCAGCACAGCCAGCTGAGTACATCTCCATGCCAGGAGAACCAACGGGTCTTCATTGCGATTCACACTAAGGTCAGGGAAGCCAGGGCCATCCCTCAGGAGGATGAAGTGAGTCAGCGTTTTGTTGTATTGCTGAGAGATGAGCTCCAGTGTGGCGTCGGACACTAGTGTGCTGTAGCTGTCGAGGTGAAGGCGCTCCAGGGGAAGGCTGGGCTTTAGAACCCTTAGTAGCTCTGAGCTGTGGACGTCCAGGGCCATGATGTACACTCGCAGGTTGGTGCTCACACGAACCTGGGGTGGAAAAGGTGGTGTATACTATTGATAACCTTCTGTGCGGGGCTAACATAGAGCTGCCTCTGTGCAAATAGTATGAAATATTCACAGCAAGAAAATACGTACAAAAAACAATTCTACAAGCACTCTGAATAAAAAATAATGACTAACACAAAAATCACAGATCAATGCATTACCAGTGCCTTCCAATCGTCCTCTGTGGCCGTCCCTTCTAATGGTTCAAACTCCAGGGTGGCGCCGTTGAGCAGCAGGGAGAGGCGATGCAGGGGAGTGCGGCGTGGAGATGCCAGCAAACCGCAAAGCTCAGATGTCAAGTCAGAGAAATCCAGAGCCAGGGAATGAAGGTTAGAGAGACGATCCACTTCTGATGGTGAGATGAGGGGACCTGAGGAAAGTTCAGAAAAGGTTATAAGTTGTACAAACATTCTATGCTAGCTCTGCTACACTGTTTCAACACTTTGTGACTGTTTAGTGATGTAGCATGTAGGACGCGTAGGATACACCGGACAAATACGTACCTTGCTGGTGGTCCACTAAACTGAGGTGGTGCAGAGTTTCAGCTGAAGAATTTGACAGGCAGGCTAAAGAACAGGGAGTTACCAGACCCAGCATGAAGCTACAAGACAACCACCTCAGTTGCCTGCTGTTGGACAACAACTCCATGAACAACTTCTGGATTCTGAGAACAAAAAAGAAAGAGAAGGAAGGAGGAGATAAAAAATTATCTTCAGTTCACTTCACCTGAATAAGTACAGCTGTCTTTAAAGTTCATTAAGACAAGATTTGATCCAACTATCAGAATGTTCTACTTGGGCCCAATATCTGCCAATGAGCATGTTGGCAGAAGTTGGTGTATTGGATTATTTATAAATTGTGAGATCATTTATTGTAACCTGCACTTTAGCAATCCAGGTTACAATAAACCATATACAGGCAGACAGCGGGGCACACAAAAGGCACATTTCCACTGCATGGTACTGCCTCGCCTCGCCTCAGTTTGTGGCGCGTTTCCAACACCAAGAAGTACCTGGAACGACTTTTTTAGTACCTCTTCTCCTGCGGTTCTAAAAAAAAGTACCCGGTCAGGTACGAGTAGGTACTAAAATCTTATTAGTCGGAATCGTCACTACGTCATTGCGTCATCACTGTGTGGCACGGAAACATTTGTACCCGCAAGCCGACAGTCTGCATGGTTATAGTCAGAAAAACAAGTTTTTACTATGTGGGGAAAAACACTAAATGGATTGGTTCAATCTACAATAACAGTGCTTTAGTGCAACGTTAAAATTTTATTTAGAAAGGTCAGCTGAAAAAAACGTGAGCTTTGAGCGCCCGGTTAGTCAAACAGCTCATGTTAGACCCATAGGGTGTATATAGAAATGGCCAAACAAAGAGTGATGTCACTCCTTGGTTTGTTGGCTCCCATTCTTCAGCCATTAGATTGCCATTTGAACGTCACCATGTTGGTTGTTTGTAGCCAGAAGTTGACATATTTGTATATGATGGGAGAAGTGAGGAGGCAGGCCCAACCCTCGAACCTGAGATCACTGCCCAGTGTGTGTGAGCCTCAACTTCAGTGCTGCTCTCATTGGGCAACAACCCTTAAATATGAATGATTTTTCATATAGACCGCTGAATCACAGATAACAGGAATTAACTTTAGCTAATAACATCACAATGACTTGAGCATTTAAATGAGGGTTTTTGGACTGGAGTCAATTGGAGTTATTTGGAGACAGCCTCTAGTGGCCGTCAGGTGTGTTGCACTTGTTTGCACTTTCACATTGGCCTCATTTTTTAACTCCACTGCTCTGTCCATTTCTGTATACAATCTATGGTTGTACCCCAGAGGCTGTATCTCTGTCTTGTTTCTTCAAAGCCTACTGAAAAAACCCAACAACAACCAAAAACCTTTTGTTTTATGATTTCATACTCAATATAAAAACAATGAATGATACATGGATTCATTTCTGTCCTTATAAATAAAGCTGCTTCCATGCGTTGATGCTCACACTTACTCATTTATCTTTTTGTCCCCCTGGTGAATTTGGTGCATGTTGGAGCTGTCTAATAGTTCCTCTTGCTGAATAAAGATATCTCCATACAGACTCAGCTTCTGCAAGTGTCTAGAGAGTGAGAGAGAAAAACACAAAAACATTCAATCAGTTGATTCACAGTAAAAACACATCCTGTTGATTTGAAAACATCGGTCACATGTGGTCGTCATTACTCACCAACACCCCTTGCAACATGGCAATTATCAGTAGAGGGAGTAATCTGTCTGTTCTGTCACTACCTCTTTAAAGTCATTAATGCAGTAAGGCAGTTTCATCTCACGTAGCACATAAAGCATGCTCTGGCCTTTCAACAGAAGCAACAGCAGCTTGATTAAGGGTTGCCAATGCAAACAACCTATATCAAGGTTCACCTATTTCGAAAACTGCAGCCATTTTATGCAATCTAATTCAGCCCTGTTCCTGTATATTGCTCATCTGCTGTATATCACTTTGCTGCACTGCTGTCTCGAGCTCTCTATATCTGCTACCCAAAATAGGCTGGCAAAGATCAACCAAAAGACTTATTGCCAAACACTGATGCTTTTAAAAGTTGATGCAGAAGATAAGCATAGAGGTCACAATGCACCCTACTAATTACATCCTTCCATCCAGGCTATCTACATCTCCTTTAACAAAGATGGTTGGAAGACAACTCATGTCAGCAGAGGGAAATGATCAGCAGCAATGTGTGTGTAACACAGGACAAAGGTAAAAGGTGATTTATGGTTGATGCACATAGTTTCTGTGTATCAGCTGAGAGCTCAGGTGCAACTAATTACAACTCTAATAGAGGAGCACCGAGCTACCTTATTGCAACATTTTCAACATACATTAGTACCAAGGAGGTGGCTCAGTGAAATAATTGAAAGAAAAAAAAACAGACTTTTCATCACAATAACAAGACAGCTAAAATTAGATATGGCAGATCAAATGCAAGTCCAGATTAGTGGTAAACTAATCTTCATGGCAGGATTAACACACACACAAAATCTATCTATCTATCTATCTATCTATCTATCTATCTATCTATCTATCGTAAATGAAGGAACCAGTGGTTAGCAAATTCTTCATTTTTTGTCCCACTTTGTCTGGTGGAACAATACTGTCCACTAAAACCAAATATAAATATCAAGCAAATTCAACAGGCACAGAGGCATCTTAATGTACCTAATTTTGTCACATTTCAAAACTATGTTAGAATTATTGTGCAGCTTGGATCAGGGACACAGGTTAAGTATGTCAGTGCTTTTTCTATGTGGAAAATGCTCAATATGGAGAATTCAGACAACAGTAAAAGGTTTCACCCCCCTCAGCAGAACCAAGACATGAAGTGCTCAGCTTTAGACTGGTTCTATTTGAATACTACAAAGCACTGTAGAGAATAATAGAGAACGTGGGAGAAGGTGTAATAGAGGCCCTGCACTCAAATCAGGAGTCTTAACATTCAGAGGTAAATTTGTCTTAATACAGGACTGCAACTTCCACAGCAGACATGATCAAAGTGGACATATTTTATAAATGCAGCTCGTCGGTGGCAGTATGCTACAGTGTGCAATAGCATACCAGAGCTAAATATATCTACATGTACACTGTATATGTGTGTGTCAGTGCTGATATCAGCAAGTCACAGCCAACAAAGCCTGCTCCAGCCACCACCAGCGCTGCATTGTATCTGCTGGTATGGAGACGCCAATGTAACATGGAAAACAGAACTGAACAACAAAAGAAAAGCAGGCGAGCGTTTGACACTGAAACATGCATCGTACATGCATCGTTGTTTGATATGAGGAAATGCCAAGCTAAGCAGTGACATATTATTAAATGAACAATGTGTTCAGATGCTTTGACGTTTGCTGTTAGCTCCACCGCAGACATGACACGATTACGTAACTCCTAATGTCAGGGTTTGTTTATAGCTAACCAAGCTAGCTAGATGCTAGGTCACTGCGACGCAACAACTAACTTTAAATGTCAACACTAAAATAAATTGCCTGAGGAATTTACAGAATTAAAAAAAACTACACATGGAATAAGATATTTTGGTAAAATTTGCAAAAAATTACCTATTGTTTCGGATGCTGGTGAACACACACAACACCTGGTCCAAGTATATGGCCATGGCGTTTCTCCATCGCTCCGAGAGTTGCGGGTCACTGTCGGGACCGGGAGGCTGGTCCATCCTGGTGGATGAGGGGTCGTTGCTAAGATGGCTAAGGTTACCTTCCATCGGTGCGAGATCCAGTTGCAGCTCCCGCACGAAAGATCCAAACTTCCGCATGAGGAACTCCAGCTTCGGGGTCTCGTCGGAGCTGGAGCCGCTACCGTTACAACCGCTACCACCACCACCTATCCGCAGTTTAAGTTTGGTCCACAGCGCAGGGTAGAAGAGACACTCCCTCCATCGTGAGCACACGGCCGAGGCCCGGAGCTTGTCTCGGTCAGACAGAAAGGAGAATATGTGGACGATAAGCTCGCTAGGCAAAGCCATGGCTCCGACACCCCCGCACAGAGCCATGGCGAGCTAAGAAAGCGGCTGTGTGAAACCCAACCAGACGATAAAGAAATGTTACAACCGTTGGTTTAAATCGATGCTGCGGTGGCGGATAACAGCGACGTTTCTTCCTCTCGGTGAAAACAAACCGTTTTTCAGGTTTTCCTACAAAACTATTGGATCGCACCACTCCCTTTCAATACACGGGGAACAAAACAATCAACGGAAATATTACCACAAAATCCAGCGCAAAATTCCTGTCATTGTTTGTGTTTTGTACAATTGTGATTTTATGCGTTCAATAATACTGAAGCTTTGATGACGTTTCTTCTCTAGACTTTGGACAATCTGGGATTGTATCACCGTATTGTCAAAGAAATGGTTTCGTCCGGTGGTGCTGTTATTTTTGCCATACCGTCGTAATCCACGGGAGGGCGGTGTTTCTCAGCAGCATGAACAAAAAAACTCGAGCCAACATGTGATCTTTATTTTGGAGTTGGTTTCCTCCCAGACACACCCCCTCCAGTTCATACTCCACCATAGATACAACAGCGTGATAATCTTGACAAAGCTGATCTCACTCCCATGAGTAGTAGTAGTATTTGTGTCTTCTAGTTTGTTACATCCGAGCTCCTCTGGTTAGACACGTTTGAATGTTTGCATTAGTCAGGAAGTCCTAATTTACCTTTAATCATTTTGAAAGTCACAGACATGCACACATAATGCAGACGACTGGAATAACACAACCCATGAAATTTAACATGGAGAATCTTTGGGAAATGTTTATGGATGGATGGAGGATTACAAGTCCTGGCTTGTATGTCTTTGGACTTACTATTGTATATTAAATAAACAAAGCAGCAAATGTAACATGATCAGTCAGTATTTAAATTTTTGTTGGAAATCCAAGAGAACAGACTAAGCAGAGGCTAGCCAAAGCTCGTCTAGTTTTATTTTTTTTTCCAAATTGAAATTGATTAAGGTGGGTAAATGAATAAATAATTTCAGGACATCTTGTACTTTGGCAAGATCAACTCTGTGATGCATGGTGAACATGATAATTCTTCTTTTGAACAATCAATATTAATGTATGGTAATAATGATAATAATAATAATAATAATAATAATATTAATAGACTACATAAATCATTTTCACTGCTGTCTAATCCCGATACATTTCTTTTTGTTAAATTGCCAGACAATGAAAGAACCTAAATATGATTTTTTTTTTCTGGCATAAAGTGGAAGAAATGACCGCTTTGTCCAGAATTTATTTCTGCATGTGAACCTGACTGCTGTTGCTGTCAGTCTGCTCATATAGATCCTACCCATCCTAATATAATAATTTAGATAACTAAATATGCCCCACATTTCTTATCTTGATTTGTCCCCACCAATCATGGGTTGGGTTGTAAAAGGGTTCAGGTTTTAGGATGTCCTAAGTGACCTCTAATCACATGAAGAATTCACAGACATGCACACATAGAGTTGGTTTACAACCAGACACCCCACCCCCTCTCTGCCCCACCCCCCATCCAGTTCATACTTCACTACAGTAGGTGGAACAGTCTTACCAAACCTGACATCACACCCATGAGAAGTAGTAGTGTTTATTGAGTGGTGGTGGCATAGACTGTATAGAATATAAAGTGAAATATATGTTTTACTAGTTCAGAGAATACTTACCTTGATGTTTTGTTAGCTATATGTGATCAGTTGTATTTTACATATGTTTTGTGATACTTGTTTTCAGTAAAAGTTCAAGTAAAAGGTCAAATAGATTTTTTTATCGAGTGGCCCCAACTTTTGAACAGTAGTGTATGTATATTTATATGTAGGCCTATACTTATTACTCATATATCATTCTTCTGATTTAATACTACCTAATAAAGCAAGCTTTATTTTGTCATTGTAGCATGCTGCACACAGTACACACACAACAAAATGGCATTTCCACCCTAAAAACACAGGGCCCCCTCTAACATGCATAGAGGATGCATAGGGAAAAGGTTAAGGCCCCGCCGATCCCAGCGCACCCAGGAGCAGTTGGGGGGGGGGATCGGTGCCTTGCTCAAGGGCACCTCGGCAGTGCCATCGGAGGTGGACTGGTCACCAGTCCACGCTCTGTATTTTGTCCAGGCTGGGACTTCAACCTCCGGTTCCCAACCCAAGTCCCAACCCACTGAGCCACTGCCGCCCCTTAAAAGGTCGAGCCAGCCAGGAGTCAAACCTAGAATCTTCTGATCCGTAGTCAGACGCATTATCCATTGCGCCACTGGCCCTCTGCATGATCAGTATGCAGACCTTATTTTCTTCAGTGTTTCTGTAGGAGTCATTCGTGCAAGTGCAGACATCCATGCAAAAATAGCTGTGCTTGTGGTGATATACTGTGTCATGCTGTATCAACCATTACGTCTGTGACCATAGGTATGAGAAATGCATACACACGTGTTTATATACTGTGTATGTGACTGTAATGTTATGACGCAGTGTTTATCACTGCTCCATTTACATGGAGGTAAAAGATCTGAGTTTGAGCATTTCCTCAGCTTGGGAAAATATAACGGAGCATGGATGACTGTTAGGGAGAGCTGGTGACCTCTGCAGAGCCGCTGGCGTGTTGTGTGTCCAACAAGGTGGCTCAAGGAGGACACTCCAAGCATCCTGCAGCAAAAACCAAACGCTGTTCGGTATTTAATGTCTGGAGTCGTAACTGTAGAAACATAGACAGTGTCTGATCACACTTTCTTGAACTGTTCATCAACTGCTTGGAAGAAAAATGTATGCATCTATAGGATTACAGGATCAAAATTTAATGCACATAAAGCATTACCATAATATTTATATGTTGTTTCTCTATAAATGCAGATCTCCTTTCTGTTCACACCTTGTATGATTTATTGACCTAAAAAAAGACTGGATCAAATCTCAATGACTGTAGGTGTAATGAGGTGGATAGTTCACTCACTCACTTCCATTTATCACCACAGGATACTCCTCACAACTTTTAATCACTGCTGTGCCTTTATCTTGTCCATTCTTTTTTGGTCACAATCACTGATTTCCTGACAGGGAATTACCTGGAGAAGATGTGGTAGGAGAGAAAAAGACACACAAAGGGGTATTCTGGTAAAATACAAAAAATATAACAACTGAATGTTTGTCCTCTAGCAAATCTTCACTCTGTTTGATGTTGAAGCAATATGAGAAAATAACATACCCCAGTGCACTGGCCACTTTAAGCACCTCCTAACAAATGTGTTTAGACATGTTTGACAGATGCTATGATTACAGTATATTATACTCCAGAGCAAGGAATTTCCTTAACTTTTACTTGTCAATCAAATCCAAAAAGAGAAAAAGATCTTAGATATTTGTTCTTAAAATAAAATAACCCTTTAATATTTCAGAGTGAAACATTGTATTTTTGACTCTACTACATTTATTTGGGAGTTGTAGTTACTGTTTATTTAGTATATTGGTATTTTACATAAATACATCAACCCATTATAATTTAAACATAAAAAAGCCGCATTGAATTAGCTGAAATTACCGACCGACTGAGATTTCCAGTTTATTTTGGCATCAATTATTACACCAAGAAACTTATGCTCATACACTCTTTCAATCTGTACATCTAACTGGGTATTCTTTTTACAGTTGCCAATTCTGTTAAACCATTCTTTCAATTTGCACATTTCAGATGTGACCCTCCTAAGTCATTCTTTTAATTCCCCCCCAGAACAAAAAAAAATCTGGAAATAATACTAATTTTACTTTTGTTGATACTTTACATTATTATTATTATACAGAATAAACCTAATACTGACCCCTGGAGGATGCCACAAGCAATGTCCAAGCATGATGATGAATATTAACCCAACCTCACAAACTGTTTTCTTTCTCTTAGATAACATCTCACCCAGCGCACACTACCCCCCGATCCCATACCATTTAAGTTTATTGATTAATATGTTATAATTGATTGTGTCAAAAACTTTTTTTAAGATCAATGAAAGAAATGTCCTTATAGGACAGGACATTGTTCAAAAAATTTGTAAAAAAAAAAAAGGTCAGAAAGTATGTACTTCTATTGCCTCTCTTTTATTTCCTGCATACTGTCACCGCTGCAAACTGCAAACATATACTATGCTTCATCAGGTAAGTCTTTCCAGTATTCCTTACTGATCGTCTCAAACTCCATTAGATTAGATCTATCTACAGATGTTTTATTGAGTTTAAGTCTGGGCCACTGAGAGACAGAGACTTGCCTTGAAACCTCGCCACTGTTGTTTTGTGTGTATGCTCCGGCTCATTGTTGTGTTGAAAGATGATCTATTGTCTCAGGATGCTACATTGTGAAGCAAGGCTTCTTCAAGGACTGAATTTGTCTGTCTTTAGTTGCCATGATGCTGCCACCACAATGTTTAACTGTAGGGATGGCATTATCCAGGTGATGACCACTGCCTGCACTTTGCAGAGTTCTGCAGCTTGGAGTTCTGCCCAAAAAATGACCTATTGGTTGCATCAGATCTGAGAATCATTGTCCTTATGCTTCAGTGCAGGTAGGTCAACTCAAAGCAGGGTGTCATGCAGTTTACTCAGAACGTATAGCGGCTACTCCAACATAATCACCCAATCAAATGCTGCTGAGATAGTTGTACTTCTGCTGGACCTGGAAATGCTTTTGTAACTTTACCATCATCTATACCTTTCCACAAGTTTATTGTGGAGTTACAGAGAGTTCTTTGTTCTTCATGGCCTGGTTTTTGTCCTATTATGCAGTATCATAGGTGCATGTCTTTCTGTCTAAACTAGGTCTGTTCAGTTAAATGTGCTCCAGGCAGATTTCAATCAAGTTCTAAATGCATCTCAATGATAATTAAAGTAATCACTATACACCAGACCACAGTTTGGAGTGCCACAGCAAAGTATTTTAATACTTTTGTAGAGACATCATCACATTATTTTTTTTTACTAGGCCTTTATTAATCACTAGATGGGGAAAACCCACAGTTTGCATGACTTTAGTTGAAGGAGGTGCACACACAGACATCTTCAAAATCCCAAAACATCTTTGTTGACTTTTGCCTTATTGGCTTTGCTCTACAATTTCACATTCATTACAAATTAAAATCCATAAAAAATTAGACTTTTAATTTAATGCGTTGAAATAGTCTGCAGCGTTCTTTTTGTGGTTAGTGAGTTCATCTTTTCAGCAGAAGGCCTGGCTTTCTACTGAAGTGTTCTTGAGCAAGTCACTTAATCCCACTTGCTGGCTAATCTTGCACCCTAACTAGAGGGCAAAACACACACTTTCATCCTTCAGAAATTAAAGTACATCACATCAAATGAGGCTTAATGTTGCTGAATACTAATGTGCAGGAGGGACGTGCCAAAACTGTGAATCTCCACTATCCAATTGCGAGATAATCTGTTTTATTTACACCTGCAGAGTCTGACGGCAGCTGCTCCGGCTCTCGTGTTAATACTATAATGATGCTTCGTGCATTACTCTGTGGTAAAGATAAGTGGTTTCCCTTGGTGATGAATTTGTGGCTGTAAAAAAAAACAGCAGAGAGAACAAAGAAATGTTGATTGCAGCCCAGTGTATGTGGTGAAAATTGAGTGACTACAGAGGAAACAACATCAAGAAACTATTTATTGCGCTTGCCAGCACAGGCATTAACAAGAGCCTTTACTAGCCTGGCTCCCTTGTTGCACAGTGCTAATCAATGACATCCTTACAAAATCTGTCTCAGTCCTCTGATTGCTTGCAGACGTGTTGGTGTCTTCCTCTGAATACTCATCAGGTTCACACAGACGCTCGCCTGTCTGCACACAGCACTACACCACCACTGGGGCTATTTTTATGCCACCAAGCCAACACAAAACCCAATAACATAAATGAATGAATAGATGAATGAAATAAGAAACAAGAACATTTAAATTGATCTTTGATTTAAAAAAAAAAAAAAAAAAAAAATCCATGTTTATGCAGAGTTGAAGTTGATGCTCAACAATTTTAAAATGGAAAATCAAGCCTATTGATCCATGGCACAGTAAATGCATTTTTTTAGTCTCTGTGGAAATAAAAGTTGTTTATAAACCTCAACGTGTCCTTTTAGTGCTAGATCACCTGTCAATTTAGTAGACTGCAGGTCCACTGCAAAGCACTGGGTGGTGGTAAAGCTCCATGCTTCTGTTACTGAACAGGCCGCTACAGTGAGGGAATATTAAAACAAGAAAAAAAGAAAAAGACAATATACACCGAAGAAAAACTCAATAATAAAAAACAAACAAATGATACATAAACTAAAAACCAATCTAACACTGAAATTAGGACTATACTCTGATTCTTAACTGAGCCCTGTTATATTTCTTTCCAGGTGTATACACTTTTTATAGTCTTGTGCTCAAGGCATTTCAATGTAACTGCATAGAGGTGTATTAGGAATAACTACACCGTCGATACATTGATGTTATGCATAGGCAAAATTAGAGAATGTATTGTGTACAAGGATATATATGTAATACACTTGAATGCATGCACAGCAGAGATGAACAGAAAGGTAGAACAGATAGAGAAAAAATTGTTTCAGCTGAGTAGCTGTTTTTCGATCCATTTGTTTTCATGTGCATTTTCAATTTAGTGGAAAAAAACATTCAAGATATCTCAAAAAAGTTGTTAATGCTGGGGAGAGGTAGAAAACTTGATGGATGTCTATCAGGCAAATGCAACTGAGCACAGTGGAAAGAGGTTTTGCAAATAAATGATAATGTACAGAAACCATGTAACCTAAATGTCTCAAAAATGATGTTGGGGCTGTTAGCAAAACTCAAGAGCACAGAGCTGTGATATTAGTTGCAGTTATTAGTAGATCCTTTTCCAGTGTGCTTTCTGTTGCTTTACATTGTGCAGATTTTGCCGTGTAGTGGCCACAAGAGGCCATTAACAATCACATTAAATGCTGTATGTGGTTCAGACTACACAATACTTTGGTTTGATGAATGATTCTCTCTGTCAGATTGTACAGTTAAAAAGTCAAACATTGTTGCTTTGACTTGGCTGAAACACATAACAGACATGTTGATCTCCAGCCAATCATAGCAGGTCCTTACTTATGTGATGTCATTAGGAAGGAGGCCTCAACTTCCTGAAGCAAGAACGTAAACAAACAATGACGACTGCAGCAGTGTGTATGAGACAGGGTATCTTTGCTGCGCTCTGTATTCAAAAGGCCATAAATACAACAGAATAGGTTCTCTGTCCTTTAGTCTCCAGCATTTTGTATGTGTCACACACCTATTTGTCAAATTTCACAAGCATGTAATGGAAGTCATACAAGAAACTAAATAAAATCTTGACTTTCTGGTCTTTTTGTTGGGACACAGTGAGGAGTCCTCTACATGGGATAAAACACAAATGTCAGTTACACAACAAAGTATGCTAACTTTAGCTGACATTAGCCACTGTAAGCTACTGATCAAACCACACCATTGAAAGCTGAGTGTATAACAACTGACTGTACTAAATTCAGCAATAGTGTATTTCACTGCTTATGAATTAAAGTTTGTTAATACAAGAAGAAGAATATGCCTTTTTTTTCTTTCAAAAGTTTGTACTTTATTCAAAACAAAGTTGTTTTCTTGAAGGTTTTCACTTCTTGTTGACTTGTGACAAAGTGGTTTAACATCTTAAATCACAAGGAGGTGTATACAAACTCCAAACACTGAAGTGAGTGAAATGATGGTGAATGCCGATGACTACCTGACTGAAAAGAGTACGAAGCTGCAGCTTGGGAAGGTCAAGAGGGAAAAGATGGGAAGGCTGGAGGGTGAGAGAAAAAGGCCTCGAAGGACACCAGGGAGCGCCTGATAGAGACCTGAGGACCGCAGAGAGGGAGGGGTGATTATTCTCTCAAAGAGACTGGTTAACTGGCAGCTCCTTCACTGGGCTGGCTGCCTGAGGATCTGAAAGATGAAGGACTGGGTGGAGAGGCTTGACAGGCAGCTGGAGATCATGCTGAATGTGTTGTTGAAGCTTTTCTGTGACCAAAAACCAAGGATAAAATCCAAATCGCAATGCCACTAAATTGCAATTCCTATGCTAAAAAAAAGGGAATGTATCTGTATGAATCTGTTATTTAATCTCCAATAAAACAGATTCAGATCAGATACTGATAATGTGTATTACAGGTAAGTCAATGAGTTATGTATCCTGCTTCATATGACAGATTTGGAGGAAATGAATTCTATCTCACTGAGCCACAGGGATGTGTGCATGTATGGTACATATAGTATCAACTGACTGATCCACAGTAAGGCAGCTTTCCTGGATAAGACTGAGTTATTACTTGAGTCAATAACATGCAGAGGTGGAAAAAAAGTAGCAGTCAATATCACTACATGAAGTCTCTCAGCCTTAAGACCAAAAGAAATACCAGGGGCATACTCCTATACCCCTATACATGTTATGCTTCATAAGGCACATAGAAAGCACAACATATATTGTTTGGATAAACTTCAATATGGATGCAGAAACAAATATTGCATCTCAACATGTAGGTGGTCATGTTAGAGTGAAATCATTCTTAAAACCACGAGGTTGTTTCCCTTTCTCTGACTTTAAAGTGATTCTCAGCCACAATCTGCCATCCCACCTGTGCGTGTTGTCAATCATCAGCGGCTCTTTTCACCAAATTATTTAACGTGAGATAAATAAATCTCTCTCATTAATTTGTACTCAACTGATTTTAAAGCAAATGACAAATGGAAAACACTGAATGGAAAACAACCCAAATATCAAGAATGCTTAACTGATTTAACTTTAAAAAAATAATTTCAAATAGCAACCAAAACAGCCAAGAAAAAAAAATTGTTTGGCAAGAAGAACAATTCATCTGTCTGTCTTCTATTAAAATGTATTCATTCACAAAGTTGAGGATGGATGAAGAGAAAAACCTTAGCAAGTCCACAAGACTTTATAAAAGTATCATAAAAAGGAAATACCATCACCTAAAAAATGTACTTAAGTATAATCCATGAGTAAATGTAAGCTAGTCTACCACTGATACAAGCTGTACTTAGAAAGCTGAGGTTCAACTTTTATATTCTGTGTAATATGAACTGTGTATGTGGATTGTTGTTTGTGATATTTATTGTCAGATTGAGTTGTGTATTCACCATGTTTGGGTGTTGTGAATGTGAAAACAGTGAAGAGAGAGCACTTAGTTCTGTATTAGCATTTATTTACAGCCATTGAAGCAGGTTACCATACTGTGAGTGGTTGAAATACCAAACAGCAACATACTGTATCTTGCAACAGCATCTACATCTAACACTGTTCTTCTGCTCAAATTGCAGAAATTATTATAACAGAGAAAGAGTGTAGCTGAAATACAATACAGACTGCTAGACTGTGAGAAAATAACAAAAGTGGCAGAGAAACAAATAACCCAATTTTAGAAAATGTTTGAGAAGGACAGGCCAGAATTAGGTGTGGGGTTTCTGTACTGACTAGTATCAACCCCATGAAAACAACAACAACAACAACAACAACAACAACAACAACAACAACAACCACCACAACAACCACCACAACCACAACAACAACAACCACCACCACAACCACCACCACAACCACCACCACAACAACAACAACAACACCCACCACAACAACCACCACAACAACCACAACAACCACCACAACCACCACAACAACCACCACAACCACCACAACAACAACAACCACCACCACCACCACAACCCCCACCCCCACCCCCCCCCCCCACCCCACCACCCACCACCACCCCCCCCCCCACCACCACAACAACAACCACCACCACCACCACAACAACCACCACAACCACCACAACAACAACAACAACCACAACAACAACAACAACAACAACAACCACAACAACAACCACAACAACAACCACAACAACAACCACAACAACAACAACAACAACAACAACAACAACAACAACAACAACAACAACAACCACAACAACAACCACAACAACCACAACAACAACCACCACAACAACAACAACAACCACAACAACAACAACAACAACAACAACCACAACAACAACCACAACAACAACCACAACAACAACCACAACAACCACAACAACAACAACAACAACAACAACAACAACCACAACAACAACCACCACAACCACAACAACAACAACAACCACCACCACAACCACCACCACAACAACAACAACAACAACCACCACCACAACAACCACCACAACAACAACAACAACAACCACAACCACCACAACAACCACCACAACCACCACAACAACAACAACCACCACAACCACAACAACAACAACAACCACCACCACCACCACAACAACAACCACCACAACAACAACAACAACAATAACCACAACAACAACAACAATAACCACAACAACAACAACAACAACAACAACCACAACAACAACAACAACAACAACAACAACCACTGGTGAATCTGAAAAAAGAAAAAGAAAACTTTGTCTGGTCAAACTTCAGCCTAGATTTGTGCGTCCTGTGTTGCGTACACTGTGGAGTGGAACTGAAGGACACGTCAGCTCTCTTGCCTGTAAAATCTCAAAACTAATTTGTTTCATGGGAACATACAGTTTCTGCAGGAGCTGTCAACAAAGCAACAGCAGAACAAGCTCCTGACAGAACGTCACCTATATTCAGCTTTCTCAGCCTTCGGGGGGAGAATTGTTAGTTTGCCATTTGGAAGCAAATGTGAATTTAAAGGATTCAACAGTGGTAGAAGAAACACTGTTCAAGAGAAGTCGCAAATGTTTTTACAGCATGTGAAGCGTGTTATTGACCTTTTCATGTAATTTATTCCAACGCATATATGTGCACTTTTCTGGTAAAGATAGGAATAATATCAGGATGCTGACTGTGATCATGCATTAAAACAACCATGTGACAAAATCAGAGAACGTGCTCCGTGTTTTAAACTGGTTTACTATCAAAATGGTAACAGATGGTTGTGGAGACAAAGCGAAAAAAGGGGCAAAAGAAGGGACTCTAGGGATTTGAATAGATGCCATATACCAATTTATATTACAAGTAGTATTAGTATACTGTCATTTTTATTTATTTATTCAATTAATTTGTTCTTTTTCTAATCCTGTTTATATTGATTTTACTACACTTTTTTTTAAAAAACACTTTGTGACTCTGTCTATGAAAGTTACAACACAATTTTTTACTTTAAAATCAATGATCTCCTGAGTGTGTTAATTAATAGCCAAATAAATGTCACCCGCAACTGTCCTCCTTGACAAAGGGCAAACTTCTATCAAGGCATAAGCTGGTTGTATCAATGCTAGACACTGAACACTGTTGCCCTCTTGTGGTTAAACAGCAATACTATCTTGTTAAATTATTCACCCATTAAAATTTGAAGATAGAATTCACTTTTTCCTCCCCTGATTCCCTCCTCAAATCTTGTCCATAATGTATCATTTGTTACTTGGGTAATACCATATCTCTCATTAAAAACGACAGCCATCTTTGTGTTCTTTACTGTGTATTTAAAGAGCAGAAAAGGGGAAAACAGCTCACAAACTGCATTCTCATTATGTGAAGCAAAACACGCATTGTATTTTCTCCTACACATCATAATAAAAGCTGTTAATGACTGAAGATACAATGTAAAAGAGGGGAAAAGTTTGCCTGAGGCAGACACCTGCACTACAAGGACTTATTTTTGTCAACCTTCCGCTGTCATCTAAAATAATTGCAAATCAAAAGTGGATCTTTGTTTGTAAAAAATTGCTTCTACTAGACCTGAATGAATAATTATAGTAAGTTCTTGTTGTCATTTAAGGGGATTACAACATAACAAGATACTAGGATAATGATATATGTCATGATATCCTTTAATTTCATAGTCACAATAAAGTTGCTGGCACCTTATTTTCTTCCTGAGCTAATGTTTGCAGCCATAAAAAGCCTTAATTGTCAATCGATATGTATTCCAGTTGTTGACAGGTGTAATCAAATCATGAAGCCAGTGGAGATTTACACCTCTAGGGTCATTTGACAATATGGCACATAGCAGCAGTTGAATAAAGATATCCAAACTTTGAAGGTTAATGAATTTATGATTAGATTCCCATTATTGTACCACTGATGTCTTCATGGGTTCAGCCCAACCTGTGGACAATTGGCTTATTTTTATTGTTTGTAATAAAACCTTGGTAGGGGGGTGTGGACCTCTAAGAGCCTTCTCCTTAGTAACTACTGCACTTCTTTCTTGTGCAGTGGATCTGAGGCATGATTATTAGGGCCCGAGCCTCAGGGGCAAGGGCCCTATTGTATCTGTAGTGTTTCTGTCTTTCTTTCTTTCTTTCTTTCTTATTATTGTGTCTCTTTGAGGCTCAATTTGACCCCTAAACATGCTCAGACTCACCAAATTTGGCACACTCATCTGGCCTGGTGAAAAATTTGATAAAATGGAAAAACCAAACCCCTCAGTGCAAAAATGGGCTCTGTAGCACCACCTAGGCTCAGAAAGGTGCCCGCTGCGGCACACAAGAATGTCACAGAGACACAGGACCAAAGCCAAATTGTAGTACTCATCAAGACCTAAGAATCACATGCAGATACCCCTAGGCTGAATTCAACAGGAACTCCACACATTGCAATTCAATCTTAAATTGAACGCCAAAATTTCACTTTGCAAAAAATGTATCTTGTCCCAGGGCATACATGGTAGCAGCTTCAAAAGCTAACAGATGACTGAGGACACAGTGCTGACCAAAATGACTTTGAGGTTTTTTACTTACTGGAATCGTTTGGATTTTTCCCATTTGGATTTTTCCCTGAAAGGTGGAGTGCTCCTCTTGTCCTCCTCTTCAGCTCCATAGAAATGCATGGGGAAAAAGGCACTCCTGTCACTCCGAGCCCTCCACAGTCTAAAGTATAAGTCTGACAGCTTTTTAACCTATGCCGGATGAAAGAGGACAAAAAAACCTACAAGAAAATCATATTTTGTGTGAGGTTTGATCAAATTTAAGGTACTTTTCAGGAGGTTTTGTAAATTTTTTCTCTTACTTCTCCTGTCTGCACTCTCCCCCCTCCCCACTCTCCTCTCTCTGCACAGCAGGTCATGTGACCTCGCTCAGAGCACGAGGGCCCGTCCAACACTACTTGCAGCTTTAATTGCTAATTAAAATCTTTACCCAATACCCCACCTTGACGACTTGAAATATAGTCTGCAGTGGCAATTTCTTTTGTAATTTTCATTTTATTTTATTTTTTTTTCTTTTTAAACAACCAAACATACATACAAATAGGACCAATGTGACGACATATCATTCTGTAAATAAAACAAAACATCAAGATGGAAAAAAAAGAAAAAAACAGTGAGAGCTCAGCGGAGACAGAGCATCATATCACATGACCTATGTATACATTAATAACCTGCACAAGTATCCATCTAAAATTTAAAGTGAGTGGAGATTAAAAATATTCTGGAAATGATACATTGTCATATTAAGTATTACATCACTCTATATTAAATGAACCAGCATACCTCAAACTGCACTTTACACTTAAATATAACATAGGAAAGGTAAGGGCTACCACTTCAGGTTACCTGGGTAAAAGTGCCCCCTTTTTCTTTTTTTTTTTTAAACATAAACCTCTTCCCTAGCTGTCAGTTTAAAACTTAGTACTTCATAGGAGGAGATTTTAGCCATTTCGTCAAACCATTCCTTTACTAAAACCTCTCCTGTAGCCTGCCAGTGCCTCAGTACTATCCTGCAGCCAGTGAGGAGTGCTATCCTGCACCATGAGATTTGATGAGCATTCAGTCCTTATCCCTTCAGTATTATGCCCAGTAGGCAAAGCACAGGTCCTGGTACCAATGCAGAGGACGTGACTTTGCTAACAAAATAAACAATCTTGGACCATAGCCGATCTATCTTTGGGCATGAATACAACATGTGTAATGGGGTGCCATGGGTCGTATCACATCTTCAGCATAAGTCAGAGGTTCTAAGTCCCAACCTTACCATTTTTCTCAGAGTCCAATAAATCCTCTTTATGATTTTGTAATTAATCAGACGTGTCTGAACTTCCCTTGAGACCTTGAACCATGAAACAATATTTCCTCCATGTTTCCTCCAGCCAAAGAAAATTTTGATTCAGGACATATGATACTGGATATGCTCAGGACTTATCATGAAATTTCAATATGTAACATTCAATTAATTCAAGTGTTTATTTAAATTTTCTCTGGCATTTTTTGGATTTTGAAGGGTTTTATACATTTTTATTTACTGTATTCATCATAGATGTGTTCACATATAATCAGAGTGGAAAAATACTAGAGCAGAATTGCAGTTTGTGCATGACCATATATGGCCTTATTTTGCTTAACGCTTGAAGCAGAGATGAGTTAACAGGGTAAGAAATGTAGAATGTGAGCTGGATGTGACTAGCACACCCAGTTGAAGTACCTCAAATATGTACTTCAATACAGCACATTAGTAAATATGTGAAACACTGCACATAAAACTTCTTTGTGTAACTGTCTTACCAAAATGTTCTTGCTAGTTTCTGGTCTTGTGGTAGTGGATTCATGGTTGTTTGTATTTGTATGATGTTGTTTATTTCAATAAGATAATCAGTGTAATACAAAAATATCTTGTTCAGCGCCTTGTAGATCCCTATGTGGTAGCAGACATATTTAGCATTTTGCAGAGAGGTGGCCACTTTTCAAAAGCACAGTTAAAACACTGATGAGACAGTTTTGGTTTTATCTGCATCCCTCTATGTTTTTAAGTGATTATTCCACCTGTCAGTAACTTCTTCTGAAACCCTACAACAGTCCCCCAAAACCTGATTAGTTCTCTACAACAACTCCCTAAACCTCTCAACACAAACTAAGAGAAACTCCTCCTGACCGTCAGAAAAAACACGCACACTGTGAGACATGGCGCTTCTTCCTCTTCACAAACATTATCCAAATGTTCCCGGATAAAACCATGCGTAAAAATCCATAACGAGTAAAAACTCTGAGCGTCTTCCTCCCTCTGAGCACCTCATCCCTTTGAGCAGTTCCTCACAGTCTCCCAGTCTTCCACTAAAAGTCCAACATTTACACAACGTTTCACCGAAAACAATATATATATGACGTGCAGAACTCTGTTCACTGCTCAAAAATGTCAAATTTTAGTCTTAAGTTAAGAAAGAGGAATGTGTTCATACATTAAACTTAAAGGTTTTTAATTTACTAACACAGTTAAGATGATCCTGACACTGCTGCATCTGATGAATGCTTCTGAGCATTCCCAGATAACCGTAATTAAGGCTTTAATAGTCCTCCAGTGTACAAAGGCTTTTCTAACACTACAACAGGAGTGTCAATAGCAATAGGCTATTAGCAATGATATTGCTAATACCAATAAATATTCACTAACTATGTAGCAATAGGCTCCTCACACTGCGTTGCAAAACTGATCGGTTCAAGAAATCATTTGTACCTTCAGGTATTAGACTGTACAACACACACATCTGAATCAAACTGTACTTGTTTGCTGGTGCACTCTTCTTCTTCTTCTTCTTCTTCTTGTTATTATTGTTTTATTATTATTACTTGTGTGATTTAACATCTGTATTGGTGTGTTTGCTACCAGACATTTGTAAGACGTGTTTTATTGTTTAGCAGTTGTTCAACAACAAAACAGCACAGATTCAAGGAAAGATCTTCCTGTGTTTGTTTGGGTTAAACAAAATTATGTTTTACAACTTTATTGACCAAAGTTATAACTTAAATCAAAAACCTTGTGTTTAAATTGTTTGAGTTAATGGCTCAAGTCAATCGGTTTTAAAGTAACTTTGCTTAGTAATTGACCAAATTAATGAATCCTGTTGTTGGTGTTTATCTGTTTTTTAAAGCTTTGTTAGTGCTACCCACATGTTGGTTCACACTGGCCTACTTTTTAAAGATTCACATATGTTAAAAAAAGACCTCTTCCAAACCTTGTAATGAACCACATATTTACAAGAATAATTATTTTTTTCTTTCCTCCAAAACACCTATTTGTTACTCTTTTGTGCACCATAGTCACTAGCCACATTTAAGTATTAAGCATTTTAAGCATTTCATTTTTCCACGAATCATACAACAAACACACTGTGTGAAAACTGTGAAGCCCAAGTCAATGAAAAACACAGCAGCAGAGCAGAAAGTGAACTGAAAAACACACTATTCCACAAGCAGTGAATACTTACACCTGACATGGTCTTAAGCTGCTGACAACTCTGACTAGAAGCTCAGCTTCCTCCCTAAAGGGACGTCTGAGCTCATGTAAAGAATGACTGAGCACAACAGTGGGGAAGCTAAAAGCAGCAGCAGCAACAGCAGCACAAACAATTATTTTCTTGATTTTCTTGAAGATGAACTGAAACAGGAAGATTTACAACGTAGCTATAGATCCATGCAGTGTGAGCCAGGGGCTATCAACACAGTAAGATATTACAAATGCAACAAGCTTCAGTAATCAAAAAGGTACAAATCTATGGAGTTTGAGCAGTCTCATAATTCACAACAGGGAATGATGTGTAGCCAATCACATGTCTCCCTCCATTCAGCCATTCACAAGAATGTATCCCACGTGGGGGTGGGACGTACTTTTCAGCCGTAGATGAAATAATAGAGAGATGCCGAGATCCCAAATTGGCTTTTGGCAGGCCACTAGGTGGCAGTGGCATATGGCAGTGCGGTTCTGCAATATGCCATTCAGCAGTGGCATGTGACAGAGCCTGGATTGGTATGGCAAAATTGTGTGACTGGTGGCTTACGGCTAGAGGGGGCAGAGCCAAATGCCAGTTGTCCATGAATAATAACAATGCCGCCTACTCGTCATTTGACTTTACGACACTGTGTACTCATGTCATGTTTTTTTTCTTTATTGACAACATCACGAAACATCTTGGACGATGTCCTAAAAATGTGATCATGCAATGTACTTTTGATTCACGTGCAGTGCCATGGAGGTTGTTTTATTGTATTTGTTTGATATGTTTCTCACAATGATGTCTGTGCATGTACGATGACTCATTGGCACTTGAAAACACAAAACCGTCTGCATTAAGTGTATGTATGTGTAAGTGTGTGTGTGTCTATATATATATATATATATATATACAGTACATATATAGCCATGGAAAAGGAGACTCGAGGCAAAAATCAAGGCAACAAGGAGAAAAGTTAGCCTCCTAACAGAGCTAAGCAGAGGTGTGAATCTCAAGAACGAACTGTCCAGGAAGTACAGCAAGCTGTCCACAGCAGAGGCTCTGGAGACTGCTAAGCAAAGGCTCACAGCCCTGCCTACCCGGCTGAAAAGATACAGCAGAGAAGTAGAGGCAAGGAGGATAAACAGGATGTTCTCCACCAACCCAGCCAAAGTCTACTCTCAGTGGCAGGGTAGCAGGATGACAGCAGACCCACCCAGGGCTGAGACTGAACAATACTGGAAGAGTATCTGGGAGAAGGAAGCAACACATAACACCCAGGCCCAATGGCTGGCTGCCCTCCAGGCAGAACACAGCAACCTCCCAGAACAAGATCCAGTGGTCATCACTACAGCAGACATCCAGGCCAGGGTATCTAAGATGAAGAGCTGGACAGCACCAGGGCCCGACAGGATTCACGCCTACTGGCTTAAGAAGCTAACTGCACTCCATGAACGCCTGGCAGCACAAATGAACCAGCTGCTAACATCAGGGACCCACCCAGAGTGGCTGACCCAAGGTCGGACGGTCCTCATCATGAAGGATGAAAGGA
>OOFC01019292.1:8039-34012 GCA_900323345.1 Pseudochromis fuscus
TCCTTCTTCTTCTCCTTCTTTTTTTTTTTTTTTTTTTTTTTTATCTTCCACACAGCTGTCCTCAGGGACAGTGCAGGCCAGTGCAAACAGTGCAGTTGCTTTACTATTGTGATTTTTTAAAAAAACATTGGTTTGAATCTCAATTTTGAGGCTGTTCTAATAGTTTTCACTTAAAATAATGTACAGATTTAAATCCCACCTATTTACAATTAAACCACGCCCACTTCCGGTTTAGGCACCGCCCCCTCCGAGTACAGATACGGGTACAGATAATGTGAATGTGTAAACAGATACAGATAGTGCTGTACTCGCTCAACCCTAGTAAACATCACCTGCTAAACATCAGACTGTGGACACTGTCAGCTTTTAGCTCCAATCACCACTGCTCCTAAACGCTGCCTCCAGACTCACAGTCTTGTTCCAACTACTGTGTTTTTCTTCTGTTATTTCAACATGTGTGGGTTTCTGAGCATTACAATATACTTTGTTTTAGTCTCCTCGCTCCTGTGGTCTTGATATAGTCCAATAAAAATTAAATATGCTACACAAGTTAACTGGAATAACACTCATTGACCACTAATTATCTTCCTCTTTTGCTTTCTTCATTAGCGCCTTCACCACAGCCTCCTCCTTAACTCCTAGAGTACCCCCGTGTAGCTGGTGGGACATGGCGGACGCAGGGAGACGCCACTGACAATGATGGATTTGACAAGAGGAAAGTGTTAATGATATTCCCCCTTTGATGGCTGGGGCTACTTCACACACATTTGCATTTCCATTCATCATCCCGGCATTTATCATTATGGGGTGGCTGCCAAATCTAATTACAGTCCTGGGCTAACGGGGGTGACGCGCCTGATATGAGGGCCCCCAGCCCCTTACTCATCTCTATTTCTCTCCGTTTGTCACTTCCTCTCATTCTCTCTTGTTCGCTTTAATTTTCTCATCTCACTTCCCATCTTTTTTTTTATTATTATTTGTTATTTTCTTCTCAATCTATATCTGTTTGCTTTCATATCCCGCGCTCCCCTCCCCGTGTTTAAATTAGGAGGGAAACATCGGAAAGTATCCAGGCAGGAAGTGCAGCCGTGTAGCACCAAACCCAATTAACTTCAGTCTAAATGAAGTCATTTGAGGCCTCTTCATTAGAATTACTCCAAGAGGGCGGGAGGGAGAGAGGCAGGGAGGGAAATAAATAAATAAGGGATGAGATTCAGTTTCATAATACTGTTCCTGCATGACTCTTTCTTTTTCTTTTTTCCTCTCCTCACCCTCTTCCTCTCCTCTGGGGTGATTTAAGCAGTGATCCAAGGAGATCACATTAGGAGGTTGGTGATTATCCCCTCATAAGTTTATCAACACTAATTATTCACCACCAATCACTTGATACAGAGAAAGTGCTTAATATGATATATCTGACTGTGGATTATTATTATTTTGAATTTTATTTCTAATTGGACCAAATATGCTCTTTGTCCATATATTTTTTTTAAAGCTTGAATCAGATTCTGTTTTTTTTTTATGGTTCAAATAGAAAAAAAAAAATTTCCCATCATCATCAAATTTCTCATCAAAAGTTTGCAGCACATTGTTGATAGTTGTTTGTTCCAGGACAAAGCCCAAGTACTGTAGTACCACAGGGGAGCTGCAGGGTCATGGTTGGACCTCCTATGAACCTCTGAGTCCATCTCTCTCTATTTATCATGTGCACAGCATGATCTAGGCAAGCCTGAGAAGAGTCATCCTTCAATAGGCAAGAGACACAACTAGAAAAAAAAAACCAGACTGTTGGCCAAATTGTTCTGTCTACAGTAGCTCAGGGAAAACATTGAAAGTCCTTCGAAAAAAAAACAAAAAAAACCTCCTCCTCTGGTGTCTGAGCTTTTAGATGTGTTAACTTCTCTGATTTGTTTTGTCTTTTGAGGAATGAAGGTGTAGGGTCTTAGCAATTAAACCAAAATGATTGTATTCAACCACTAATTAAAAACCAGAAGAGGATTGTGCAATTGTTTACCCAGATAAATGATTGCTGCTATTGCTCTTTTTAGGGACGAATGAAACCGACAGAGGCTTTTCTTGGATCAGGAGTAAAAAAAAATAAAATAAAATAACTTTAGGATCAAAGCTGGTAAGAGTGAATGCAACAATATGACAGAAAGAGGATGATGGAAATAAAGAAGCGTCTAATAGATCCGGTTTCTTCTTTTGATTTTGTCTGACGAAAGCACGAGTCACAGAGAAATCTTTTAATAAGGGAAAGTTGTAACTTCCTTGAAACTACTTGTGCACTTATCGGGGTTTAAAGATAGACGAGTCAATGATATACACAATAAAAGATACAAGCCGTTTAATCAGAAATTTTCCTCTGATAAAGAAATGAAGGGTGGGTTTGGGTGGTGAGGGTGGAGCAGGAGACCTTTAGCAAGCCAACCCATGCTGGACAAATTACCAAAAGACCTAGCGAGGAAGATAACGACAGCATGAATCGAGGCAAAGCCCGGCTTGGAGGAAATGAAAGGTGCCCTGTACAGAGATAACCATCGTGTCGACTTACACAGCAAATTACTGGGCTGGCTGTTATAACTGGCATTAGACGCTCCGTCGTTAGATGTAACATCGCTGGGGGAGGATAGGAACAAAAGTCAAGTTCTGAAAAAACAACTTCAACTAAGTTGTTTCCTTTCGCTGTTTGGTCGTCACAGCAGACAGGCCTCTGTGATAAGGAGCTAGTAGCCTGACCAGCAGATAAAAAGATGTCAGACAAGGGTGCGCACTCACACACACAAACGCGCACAAACATGCAAACACACACACACACGTACAGTTGCCATATGTTTCAGGAAGCAGGGACCCTTCAAGATGAGAGGGGGCTCTGAATTATTGATCAATGATTAGCAAATGCAATAGAAATGTTAGCCTTGATGTTGGCTCGCTGAGTACTGTGGGGGTGTGTGTGTGTACCACAACTAACCTACTGTTTGGTCAGCCCTTCAAAAGTGCTCACATAAACATAAAAACTCATGTATTCATTTATGTTTATTTGTGTTTATATGACAGTGTTCAAGAAAGTATGTATATGTACTATTGTAAGAATTTAGAATATTTACATTTATTGACGTATGTGTGTGTGTGCTTCTGTGTGTGTGTGTGTGTGTGTGTGTGTGTGTCATTAGAGGCTACAAAGAGAGTCACTACTGCATTTGAAGGGGGATCTAATTCATTATTAAGTCAGGGACAAAACAGGCAGTATGGGAGGCGGGTAACAGTAGGTGATTGCGAGCCTGTATTGATTACTAGCAACACCAGGAGCCAAGTGTAGTGTGACGAGCTGAACAAAACCAGCAGCGCACACACACACACACACACACACACACACACACACACAGACGTACATGCACCACACACTAACAAACAGGTCATGGCTGTAGAATGGCTATTGTCGTTGCCTTTGAAGCATATTGTCCTGGCTGTTATGATGCTCTTTCACAGAGGTGAGTCATTTGGCTGAGGAGGGCGGCAGGTTACCTCAGTCAGGAAGTTGACAGCTAGCTAATGCGGTGCAGTGTTTTTGTTTGTGGTTAGGTGACCGATTGGAGCCTATTGTTGCTGGTAGGTGGGTGGAGGAGAAGCAAATCTGCATTTCCTGGTCTTACTGACAACCGGTGCCTTTTTGAACTTTCATAATGTGTCATTAAGAGACAATGGACAAAGTACTGGTTGGACCAAACAGTGATGAAGCTCAGAGCAGGTACTTCTAATGCTGCTAAATACTGTACATATTAATGGGGATGGATTTCTGATTGATGGCAGACTTTTTAAGTACTTAAGTACTGAATACATAATGTATGTTATCCTCAGGGATGAACAAGCAAAATAATGCATGATAATGTCACTTATTTTACTTTTCTTTCAGTATTTTTTAACATGTTTATTCCCATGTTATACTGGACTACATTTTCCTAATTTTTTCTAGACAATAAAGGATAATAATTATCTTTATTTTATAGCCTTTTTTTTCACTTTCACTAAAATATGTATGAAAAGTGAAAAAAAAATAGAAAAGTAATGAACATAAATAAAATACTAAAGAAAGAAATATAAAGAAATCAACAGATGCCACATAAATATAGTAACAATATAATTAGGAAGTGATTTATTTATTTGTGATTGTCATAATTACCAAGTTTTCATGTGTACATATGCCATGTGTTTGTATCGTACAGCTAAGGCTGAAACAATGAGTCAGTTACTCCCTGTGTTGATTATCAATCAGTTTATTGTTCAGTTTAGTTTTTAAGATGTGAGTGCTGTCTGCTGCAATAGACTGGATACTGTTAAAATGGTATTTATTTAAATCTGATATTAAATACAACATTGAACAAAATTATTGTCAGAGTTAGTGACAATAGAAGTAGTCTTTAATTTAACTTTACACCCAATAGAAATTGTTCTTTCATCAGTTTAATAAAAATCCTTCACACTGTTTGACCCTCAGTGATCACTTTTGCTCCATCATTCAACACAACCAAAACGATGCCCTAAACTCAATTACAACCTTACATGTGCCTCAGTATCTGCTAAATGTGAACCAGCTATATTGTATTTGTGTCCTCCCTCCAAGATGTATTAGACGTTAACGAAATTTGATCAGTGCGTTTAGAGTCAAATTGAATTATATCTGTGAGTGGATAGGGGTTGACATATGTTTCAGTATCTCCCAGAGAGTGATGCATTATTCTGTGACCAGTATAAAAACATAATGAAATATAAATATCCATTAATCCTCACATTTCAGTCAGCGCGCAGCCCAGCTCACACTGTTAACACGTTGTGATGTGTGTGTGTATTTTGCATGAGCAGAATACAGTTGTGTATGTTATGTGTGTCCCGCGCCTTGTGTTCGCCGTGTATCTGGTTTCCTGGCCGTGAGAGAGCAGTTCACACTGTGAAAGAGTCATCTTTATTATAATCTGCCAGAAGTAGTGGCAGCTTGGGAAAGGAACTGCCACAGCTAGGTAATCGAAAGCTGCTAGGCTGGGATACGACAAGGGGCACTTGTGAGACGTACCCGCACAAGCCATATGGCATACTGGCTTGGCAAAACTGGCAACTCTCCTCTCTATATCCAAACAAATGTTGCAAACCCACATGACAATTAGGCTTTGTTGTTTTGAGAGATAGACTGACAATGTGAGATTATCATGTTCGGGTTTCTAACAAAAAACAAAAAAACAAAAACAGAATCCACATGAGGATTTTTACCATCCTTGTTTTAACTGTGGATCGTCATTTCTTTGGTGTTTTTATTTCAAGAAATCATCTCAAACCTGGAATTTGCTTAAACGCCACAGCACGCATCCCACAATCTCACTTAAAGATGTAGTTTACTGTAAGTAAACACAAAAGAGAAAGAAAATGATATGAAACTTGATCACATTAGTTAAACTGACTCTCATTTGACCCCAGCATATTTGCTGTAAACACCAGGGTAATACAAACCAAAATAAATATTAGCATAATGCTGGGGGCAAGAGAGTGGTTTTCCCATAGAGTGATTAAAATATGAGAACACAACACAACACAATGTGAAGTCCCATGGTGTGGAGGCAGTTAGCGTAGAAAAGCTAATTTCATGATAAATTAAAGAACGACGTGGCTTCTCTCAGGAGATATCATCCCC
The DNA here is from genome assembly GCA_900323345.1 of Pseudochromis fuscus. NCBI lineage: Eukaryota > Metazoa > Chordata > Actinopteri > Pseudochromidae > Pseudochromis > Pseudochromis fuscus. The sequence goes on from OOFC01019292.1 coordinate 13,720, forward strand.
TTGTATTTATTTTATGAAAAGGAGTAAAATTAGCCTTATCATATATTATCTTTAACATAATTAATAAAACATTAATTTCCTGGTGAATTCTGTTATTACATTTCTTTCTTTCTTTTTCTGCGCTGTAGGTTCAACTCTCTTAAGGCCCTATTTGCATATTTCACAAACACAAAAGAACAATAACTTAACATAATGAAGGTTAACTCAGCCCAAGCACAATGAGAGTCGCACACAACACTGCTGTATGTCACACATTTAATTTGAGCTTTATTCCTTTTTATATTTGTGAGTTTTAAAAATAAAATTACCACTTTATTTATAGTATATTTAGTCATTAAAAGCCTTAAAATCTATTATATTTTATTTTCTGGTTTGTGTTGTAACATGCAAGAGTTGGTGATTTTTTTATTGCATGTATTCATACTTCAACAATCAATTGTATTATGTAATCTCCTGCTGTTTTATGAATTATGGCTGCTCTGCATTCTGCGCTTACTCCCTCTACCTACCGGGGTAGAAATGCAGTGAATAAAAATGGAGTCAATAGATCATGGGGGATACTTAACTGCAGACAGCCATGATTATGAGATGCGGGAATGTGCCACAAACTTACTCCGGGCCACTATGTATTGCTTACGCTTATAATAAATGTTATCTTTCTGAGGAGAAAAAAGCTGTCAACTTGATGAAAGACACAGATGAGCATCTATATGGCTGACCAACCATGCATAGATATGCACAAATGCAGTTTTCACGGAGGAAGCGACGGAGAGGGAAAATGTGCCGCTATATCACCCCCCTTTCAATGAGCTTGAGTAATTGTTTTGACTTGTTTGGTTCTTGATTCCCTTAGTTGTGGGGTAGAAAAGACAAAAAAAATCAGATAAATTACCATTAAATGCAAAGTGCTAATGAACATGTTTATTGGTTGAGGATTTTTCTCTCAAAATTTTGTGATGAACTGGAAGTTTGTGGGTTTTTAAAATCTATTTATTCCCCTATTCCTTGTTCTCAATTGCTCCATTGGTGTCCAGATCCCATGTGAGTTCAGTGAATGAAATGGGTGTGGATCATTGTAAATAGACAGCCATGGCCCAGTTTTTTTGCAATATTAAAAAAATATATATACACAATGTTTCTTATGCATGTCACATCTTATGTAGCTGCCCAGTTTTTATGCAACGTGATCCCTGTGTGGCTGAATTATGAGTCTCCTACAGGTAATCTATGTAAGATGGCTGACACTGTAACTGTGCGCAACCAAGTCATGCAATCCTATTTAGTCCTTTAAATGTCATAATGACAGTGCTTAGAAAACAACGAGACATCCTCTGCCTCTCCCTGGCCTATTATCTGCGCCTGGATCTTAGCTAGGGGTGTTAGAAGCTGTACTAGTTGTTTGTAATGAATATGTCTACTTTGCCTGACGTATCAAATACCAGTGTTAACATGACGTAGAGAAAACATGAGATGGTCTGGAAACTAAAACCTGTGTTGGAATATCACCGTTGTCCTTCTCTCTCCTCACCTGGCTTAAAGGATCATTCATGTAACCTCTCATGACTAATAGGAATTAGCTGTCCTCCAACATCACGGTGGAAAAAAGTGAAAGAGAGAAACAGAGGCTGACAAAACAACTGGACAAGAAACAATGTGACAATGTTTCTGAGGCAAAAGGAGATCAGTCGCGTTAAGATTGATTATTCAGGTGTGGATTTATACAAGGTTTAAGCTTATATACAGTGGCAAAAAGAAGACGTGTAGTGTAAAATCAAGTTGAAAATGAGGCTGAAATTGCTTGAGGAAATGACCCAAGAGAAAAAGACAAAGGACTCAGTGGTTAGCTCTCCTATAAATAATGTTATAAACAGCCCCAGTTTATATTAGAACCATTTACTCTCCCAAAAATGAAGATTTAACTCAATTTATGGTCGTGTAACAATGTTAATATAACTAATTCAGTCTTTTTTTTTCCAGGCAATGATGCCTGACCCCACAGCAGGTATGAAATAATGCCTGATGAGTAACCCCGGATTCAATGAAAGCACTGAAACATAACTACAGGAATGTGAAGCCAGGCACTTAATTAAATTAACTTTGATCTTCATTTACCTTGACCATAGCACGTTAATATTACAGAATATATCATTAATTAGCACAGGTCATATGCATACTATATTATAATGCTGCAGGGCATAGGAGTACCACTATTTCCCTATAGGCAGCCAAGTGTGAAGCAGGAGGATGGTGTGTGCCTGTCAGAGACATGTGTGCCATTAACAAAATGATCACATGACTAAAAAAAAAAAAAATGTTGAGGACCTTTATGTTAGCCTCTTGTAATTAAATCATTTCTACAGGGTTGATATTTACTCTAAGTGATATATGTGAGAAGTAAACTGTGAGCTCTCATTCCCCAACATTTGATCAAAATGTTTTCCATCAATTCCATTAAATAACTTAATTTCCTAATGATGAAAAAGTTAGAAATGCTGGAGGAAGTCCGGCAACATCCACAAATAACTGTTCTTCTAAGGGCTTGTTTGCCCCCTGAATATGCTACTGGCACCGTAACAAGGGACTCCCTGTCCTGTTGTCTGGTACTTAGGCCCCAGGCCAGCCCTAGAGGAGCCCTTCTTCCAACATCAGGAGATAAATACATTGTTCCCTGTAGTATTATTTCTGCCTGAATACAGAATAAATACAAAATTGTCTGTACTCCAGGGATGAAAGTAACTTTTAGAGGCAGTGGAAACTTAAAAAATGTAGCCTGTGTACAAAGAACAATGAAACAGTATCTAGTAACAATTCATAATTATACTAAATTAAAACTCAGATATTGTTATACTTTAATGAAAAGTATCCAAGGACCAGCAGATGAACTACAAAAATGAATATTCAGCTCTATTATCATTAAACCTTCGATGGTGATTTGACTTGTAAAGACCTATATGTATGGCTATGACAGATATATTGTCAGTAGCAGCAAATTATTTTTTCCTCTGTCTTCTGTGCTGCAGTTTAAAAACAATATTTCTGTTTTCCATGGTATAAATGTTGTTTGGAAGAAACCCCTCAGTAATGCCAAAACAATTTACAGAGTCAACTACAGTAATTAATCAGAAAAACTTTGTTTCTGAAGCCTAATGATGCATTCGTGTATTGCCCAAATACAATTTTATCACAATCTCTTTCTAATTCTGTTTATCTGAGTCTAAAAGCAGCTATTCCAATCATTTCTTTACCCAGATAAACTTAGAGGGGAGGATAACACGTCCCGATGGAACCACTTTTCTTTGCTTTCTCTCTAATTTGAACTGAAAGGCAGGAGTGTGTGTGTGTGTTGCCTCTGAATTTGCACACATCCTGCATTGTGAGCATTTGCATTTTTGTAACAACAAAGCCTGTCGATGTCGGATCAGTCATCGCTGGATATTGTTTGCAGATGTAATGAACATGCCTCTGAAGTTCTCAAATAAGAATCAAATTCCCGTTCAGGGAGGCTCTAATTTAACTCGTGGAGAGCTATTGTGTGCAGATTGTTAGGCTGCCCTCACAGAGCATGGGAGTCAGCCAATCAGACTGTGGATCACTTCTAATGTGATATTTGATCATGCACAAGAAAAAAAAAAATCTGTGTTGTATAACGCTTGTATTCAGTGTTAAATATAATTTACAGTTCTATGTTAAAGAAAGAATAAGCTGTCTATCAAACAGGTGCTGGAGGAGGGTAATGAGTTTGTATACTCCTATTTAAAAAACTTGATATTACTTCTTTAAATAGTTAAAATGTTGGATTATAGCTGCATTTGGAAAGAAGACAAATCTCCAAAACTGAGCATGTTTGGCTGTCTGTATCCACTCTAATTACCAGACTGAAAATGAAATTAAAGATAAAGAATACTAGGACAGAGGAGTGCAATGAAGAAACTGGCAACCAATGAGGAGCAGGGTTTGTCAGGCGTTGCCAGGATCTCCTTTAACATTTCCTTTTGTGCAAAATTGTTCCCTCACAACAACAAGGCAGTGGTGTGGATATCAGACTTTTCTGCAATGAGTCGGATTAGGAAAACCTTCCAAGTGTCATTGTTGGACCGAGTTAATTCTGTAATATTCCTGTACTGTATATAAGTTAGAAAGAGCAGCGCTGTTCGAAACATCCTTCAAAATCACAGCTACAAGGATCAGCTGGTTTGTTGATCCGTTCATGCACAAGTGTAGCAGTGGTGCCCTGAATCCAGATATCTAAGATGAGGTGACACGAAACTCATCACACAAGCTCTGTGAAATCAGAAATAGGATTAACTTTCAAGCACACCTACTTTGACATTTGTAACTTTGCTGTCATCATGAGCACCAAAAAAAAAGAAAAAAGAAAGAAATATTTACCACCAACAACTGTGACCATATACCTTAAAATGAGTTTCTTCCATTATTGTGTCAGTCGGGTGCTGCAGGTCTGATCATCTGGTTGGATCATTTCAATTACAGCTTTCCAAACACTTTGCATGTTGTTGTGAGGGAAAGTTGTTTGATTTGGATCTAACCACTCACTCTAATACTGCGTCCATAAAACTTTGCCTGTGTGATGTCTAAACCTGTTTTACTCCACTTAGCTTTCCAATAAAAACAATATTTGTCCAACAGAGTATAAATGCAATCAGTTTCAATAATAACACCAAATGACTTGTGTTGTCTGATTTGCTGCTTTTTTTTTTTTTTCATTCCCTTCAGATGTGTGAGGGATACAGAAACAGTGCATGCCTATACTTTAACCAGCCTCTTTATCTCAATAATGGAGATAGTTCCCCTGAAATTGCAAAGCATAAATAAAACAGAAGTCCCAAAGCAATGGAAATATATTATATTACTTATAACCCGCAGTTTATAAGACCAATCTCCACTGATGTTCTCGCTGTGATCTGCGCCGAAGACAAGAGTCTACCCCACTGTACATACCACAGCAGTCCTTAATAAGTCTGTCTGAGCCAATCCTGATAAAGACACATCCTTTATATTCCCCCTTTTTCCCATTTATTCCCTCAGCAGCAGTAAAGGAAAATGCGGCAATTGCATTTTGAAGATGATAAATATTTTAGAAGCACCGAGAACATATTTAAACTACATTCAAGACTTCCCCCCCTCTTGTGAGATGATGATCCTGCTCTCGCCTCTTAGAGATAATCAATGACTCTTGTTATCCCACTCGCTACAGCCTTCTTTGAGTGTTGAATGGTAGAAAATTAAGTGTGTGTGTGTGTGAGTGAGAGAGAGAGCCCTAGCTCAAGATGTAGCACGCTGTGAACGCCATTAATCTACATGTTCTGGAAATATAACCAATTGTCAGAGAGATGCTCACAGATATTCCATCACCTATCCAATTGGCTTTTACCAAGCGCTACATTTCATTTGCAATGTAATGCACCCAATAAAGACGTATTCTGGCTGCTCCATTGATTGTGAAATAGACTAATCTTTCCATTGACAGAGAAATGTATACCACTCCTTTTGAGACCAGAAACATATTCTCATTTGGCCATTTAAAGGTGTGCATTTTCTTTCAACTTTATTTTATTTTGAAAATTTGTGTTTTAAGATAAATTTAAGATTATATGCCATTGCAGGGTTTGTCAAATGAGATTATTTCTGAAATCAAAAGTGGGAACAAGTCATTTTGGATACAACTTACACCTCAGTCTGAAATGATTCACTTGTTTTCTGGTTTGTTTGTTTTTTTAGATGATGGATTATAGATGAACCTCTGCATGTCCAGATGTGTAAAACTGGCTTGGCCTCATACACCTTTTCTTTTCATCATGTGACCAGCCATGCAAATAGACTGAGGCTAACACTGTTATATAACTGCCTATATAAAAAAAGCAGATTTAAATTATTCTTTGATCTTGATTTCTCCTCTTTTCTTTCTTTTAATCTCTTCCTTCACTTCAGTGTCTTTTTTCTTTAGTCGCTCTCCCCTCTTCCCCCTGCCTCCCCCCCTCTCTCTGTCACCCTGCCTTCAGTATGTGTGTATCATTAGCTCCTTTTCTCCATTATCTGCAGCCATCTAGTGTCGACTTTGTGCCCTAGAAATTATGCTGCCTCTCTGCCAGCTTTCATTCCTTCACAGTGTAGATACAGTACAGTAGCACTGCATTCACGATCCATTTAAAGGTGCTGTGATACTTAAAGTGGGCTAATCCAACAATGAAGAGTTTGTTTTTTTCACAACAGATGCTACTTATTTATTGGTGCACAATAAAAAAAAAATGCTCATGCAAGTATGATTTACACATCAAGTTCTCCTAAGGTTTTAAAAGGATTTGAAGAAACGATGCCAGTAATGCTTAGCAGGACTGAATGGTATGAAAATGTCATGTTGCACATTATTCCAGATCAAAGTGTCTGTGCGTGCACATGCGGGTGAGAAAGGTCAGAAAGGACAAGACCAAGAGGCAGAAAATCAGTCAGACAAACTTGACAGACTGAGAGCATAACCTGACAGTGAATGCAAACATTACACTCACTGATATTGTGCTGTTCTCTCCCCCAGCTGGGACAGACAGTCAGTAATAACAGTGAGCACCTGGGCAGCCTCCAGGCTCTACACCCCAGCCCCTGGGGCTCTTCACCTGGGACAGGAGGCCCTACGCTGCTTCCCTTCCTGCTCGAGAGCTGCCTGGAGCAGACAGATTATCAGTCATCGCCCAGAAGGGACATGAGGCCTGGAATTCTGTCAAATTCTTTTACATTAATCATCAGGACGGAGTGACAGTGTGGCAAGAATACAGATACATATCACCAATGTACCACAAAACCCTCACAGTGTCAAAAAGTCAACTTCTCCAAAGTTAAGGTGAGAATGAGGTAACCTTTACAGCTGATCCAATACTTTTGAACTATTTCTTTTGAGCAACCCAAACCAAATATGACTTTGGAAAACATGTTGTGGCATATGAAACAACATGCACTTTGGCTGTATTATAATAAGCACACAAATATGCAGACATTTCTTTTTCCCCACAATGTTGTTTTATGTAAAGATTTAATAACAGTTAAGATAATCAGAGGTACTTTGCAGCCAACTTTGAAAATGCACACTAATTGTCCAGATCATACAGACAAGATTCAATCATCAAATAAAAAAATAGTTGATTCATTTTAAGGAAATAACATTGTGATTTTTTTTGTTGCCAGTCAAAGTGACGATCATTACCATAGTTTAGTATTCAGGGAGATCTTGCCTGTCGATGTTTTGCCAAATTAGGGCAGCAGAAAATCAAAATGAACAGATATATTTGGGTCTAACTCATGCACACAGAAAATCCTCTACACCAACTTGTTTGCCCGTATTGACAGAAGGCATTCAGGGCCAAATGAAAAACTAATTAAATGAAAACATGTGCTAAGCTCAGTGGTGTATGGACTTCTACTGTACACACAGGGCTCTGTTAGACATTTGTAACCTAATTCTGTTATGTTTCAATTACCAGACGCACCTTTGGAGTCCACAGGAAGGTTAAGCAAACATGACGTAGTATATGCTTAAGCTGTAGGTGCACACATATCCAACCTAAATGCTCCTATCTGCCTATTTAATTAAGTTTAAGCCCAGACTTATAGTAAATATGAGCCAGGATTGTTTATGAGGGAGTTGGTAATTTGGCCTGTGGCCCCAACCTTTAAGGTCACACAGAAGTCACTATGTGTTGCCTTCATTAGAGGTTTACATCCATACAAAGCTGGTTGTGCTACATTTTATCTTTGCTCAAATGGTCCACTGAAAATAAACAATAGAGAACCTATACTGTTGTTGAATAAATATTGGGTCTATTCAGTCAGTGAAAGTACAAATAATTAGGTTAATGTCAACTTGAGTTATGTTGTGATAGTCAAATCCTCACGAACATTAAATGTAACTTTTAGATAACTGATTTTGCAAATTAAAAACAAACAAACAATTGCGACACTGCAGAAGGAATATTAAAAAAGTATTTTAAATTATTTAAGCCATCTATACCTCTTGCTCAGGGGTCCCTGTGTCAAAATTCCAAACTCACATCCATGCAGAAATTATTTTGTCTCAAAACATTGTTATTGTTTTGAATAATTGATGATATGTCTGGTGAAGACCATCATGTGTTTACATGGTGACCCCCTTCCTCCCTTCGATTTCATGTTTGGATAGCGTTCAAACCCCTTTACAGGAAATGAAGGACCACCAACATTTCATGACATGGACTTGTGGGTGAAGGATATCAAAGAGAGACAGCTACATGGAACGCTATGACAGTAATTCAGCTCATTATGAGTTGTATGATTGCTAAAAATATCACCAATTACTAACATAATATGTGTAACAGCAACAGATTTATTCCTAGTAAAACAATGTGTCTGTCTCTGATGTTGCTACAATAACAAAGTTTACTGTCATCCTAAAATACATTGTGACTTGCTTAGGTCCAAACTGACTCTAACATGATGAGCAATTAGTCAGTGTGCTATTAGCATGAATTCATATTCAGCTCAGAGTTGACTAGATTAATAGACTTTTGGTTTAAAATCAGGAAATAAAAAACAGACATTCACTGTCATAGTTAACCCTTTTACCCCGAACATTTAGCAGCTGACAGAAAGAGACATATGTCAATCAAATTACCTTAATTCCTCGGCCACTTGATTCCAGCTGATTCTTGAAAGCCGACAAGCAGAGCTTCTGTACACTACCGTAACGTGGAACACGGCATGTGACGTCACGCCATGACTTCCGTACACCAGCGGTCCCCAACCTTTTTTGCACCACGGACCGGTTTAATGTAGGCATTATTTTCCCGGACCGGCCTTCAAGGTGTGGCAGATAAATACAGCAAAAATAATACAACACGACCGGCATAAAAAGTTGTCCTCTTACCCTTTGCAAAGAAGCTCTCCAAAGACGTTTGTATTTTATTCATTTTCACTAGTTTGCGGGCTAATGTATCTGATGTTATACGTGATAGGTGATACGTTTTATCACGTGACCGAGACAAGCGTACTGACGAAGTGTCAAGATTCAATGGAAAAAGTTAAGTTGAAGAGAATCCGGTTGTTCCTTTCAAAATAAAATGTCTTTCAGACTCTAATAATCAATGCAACGGAAGTTGTATTTGTATTTATTCTTTCTGTGCGGCCCGGTAACAACTGCCCCACGTACCGGTACCATCCCCCGGCCCTGTGGTGGGGGACCACTGCCGTACACTACCGTAATGTATGTAATATGCACGAAACACTCCACTTGTCAGCTTTCAGAATCAGCTGGAATCACGCTGGCGCAAATGGTCGATGAAGTACGGTAAGTTGGTTTATGCTCGTAATACAGTCAGTGTTAGAGGGTTGAGGTTATGGAAAAGTACAAATGTTGATTGTTGAACATTGGTTTAAAATGGGAAATGGTACTTTGTTGTCACATCCATCTACCCAGCTTCCTCCCTAAGCAGACTTTGTGGCTGTATAACTAAACGGCGTCATTTTTTCTCTTTTGCTGCAACTGTAATTACTAAGGCCACAGGAGGGAATGAAATGAAGAATTATAATACACTGCATGCTCAGACCTATATGTTTTTTTTTCAGTATGGGAGCACAGTCTCGAAGAGGAGTGTTCAATATCTCGAGAGCCATAATTCTGTAAGCATGAATAGGCATTCCAGCTTCTCAGTACTGGAGTAAACAGTAAACATCCCATAATACAAGTGTCAGCTATTTAAGCTGGTTTCTACAATGGCATCACTATCAAACAGCAGTATCAGAATCCAAAGTGGTCGTTTCAGGCCAACTGAAGGAAATTTCCTGGATATAACGCCTCACTATCCATTCTCTGAAGTCTTATTCTTTGCTCTCAGCTTTCCTTCCACTGCTGAGCTTGTGTTTCCCCCATCCCAAGCTAAAGGAGGGGGGAGATAAATGTGATTTAAATTAATAGCTGCTACTAAATAACTCCTCGGCTGGTAAACGATGCATTCATCAGATACAGACAGCCAATATCCTGTGATTCATGGCACTCCTTACCACGTGAAGGGTGCCAACAAAAATTGTTATTACTTTTTAATAAAGTGTACCAGTCACTAATCCTCTCATTTATCAGTGGGAGGCAGTTGGTATGAAGGAAGCTGGTGTGAAACGGTGTGCCTGGCTGCTCTGATGAAGAGGGATGGGAGTAGCATTGGAGAATAAAAGTCTAGTTAATGTGAAAGTGCTACTTTATAATGCAACCTTTAATACGGCAGCAATGAGAAGTCACATAATGGTCAGACATCAATGGCAGAGCTGATATTCATGAATTCTTAAATAATTTCCCAAAGATGATCATACATAATATTTCCTGGTGACAGTGATGCTGGTTTGTCCAGAACCAGATGAGACTAAGTTACCACATTGAGATGAAATTCTGATATTTTACGATGGATTCAAGTTCAAGCTGAAGTGGGACGAAGATTGTCAAATGATTAAGACCTTTGCCTCTGATGTTAATGTTAAAATAAGTACATTTTTTTAAACAATAAACTTATTTTTTGTTCTATTAACACAAGATTTTTTTCCAGCAATAAACCTTTATAGTAGTTGTCATTATTAATCAGTAACTGGTGAGGTCTGCCATTCCTGATGTCATTTTAAGTAACCTTTTTATTCCTCATTGATATACAGCAATTCTTCTGTAGTTTTTAATTAAAGCAGATTCTCAAGCTCTTCTGTAGTTGTAGGCTGCACTTGTTTCTGTCAGTACCTCTAACTCAATCAGGATGGGAATCTTTAGGAAGCAGGATTATTTCTTTCCCATAAGATCATGATGTAAATGACATTAACGGTGCTTTCAGACAGTGATCTCAGCTGCTCCTGTCACTGTTTTCAGTGTAAATCCAGTTACAGCTGCAGGTCAGCGACAGGACAGGGGAGGCTGATTTCTGCTCTTATGAATGTGTGTCTCTGTTTGCTGCTGCTTTCTGACTTTTTTTTTAATAGTGAACTATGGTGCAGGAGCAGTTTTTATTGTATATTGGGTTTCTGAGGTTTCAGCTGCAGAGAGCTGCCCAGTAAACACAAACAATATCAAAGCCTCATCAGCTTCATAGTCTGAGAGTCCATCGGGCTTGGACATTCAAACACTGCTTTGCAAATGTTGCTATATCAGATGAAATGAAAGAGAAACAATGATTCTTCATCCTCTGTATCGTAAAGTTTTCCATTAAACTTTTTCAATTTCAAATATTTTTTATCTTGAAGGTGTATCCTTTATGAACTGTCTTTTTTTAATTAGTAAATGTAGAGGCTCAAAGGGTCGCCTTTATTCTCGTCATTATATGTCGACTTTTTTCTCAACATTATATTTCGACTTTATTCTCGACATTTCAACTTTTTGCTCGAAGTGCATGATGAAAAATTAAATCTACCTTCTCTAAATTTTTTTTCTCTGGGTGGCCTTAATACTCCTCCGTACAACTCAACCTTTTAAACCTGGAAATAATTAGTCAATCACAACATTTAACAATTTCCAATTCACGCTGAAATGCTCTGCTTTGAAGATTTCGACCTCAACCAGCCCAATGTGTGGTGAAGCTGATGTCTGTTTCCCAGCACAAATGTTTCCTGGGATTATGTCCACTGTGTACATAGAGTAAAGTGAAAGCACCACCCACCACCTCAGGATAAAGCCATCACTGTGAGGTACAGTGATTAAAGACTGTGTCTCGACCTTGTATCCCGGACTGAGATAAACCCTCCAAAATTCTTAAAACAAACAAGCCACGGCTCTGTTAATTTAGCCTTGCAGCAGAAGCACAGAGGCTGGTGAAGCAGCCACGGATGATTCCCCTTGTGTACGGGCCAATGTTAAGCCTTGAGAACAGGTAACAGTCAATCCATTAACCTTAGCTTTTAGCGGCTGCTTCATGTCACTACCTCTGAGTCTTGCACACACATACAAATGTACACACTGCCACGTGGACACAAACTCACACACACACACACACACCATCCCCCCGCCTTGATACATTTTTTTAATAGTTGCTATGCAAAGACTTGAAAAGGTCAGTGCAGCTCCTCTTGACATTGACTCTGCCATTGTAATAATGAGCTCTTTTCCCTTTCTTTCCTCCAACTTTAACAATACCCTATCACTGAGCCCGAAGCCATCCATCCACCTCCCATAATGCCGGCCAGATACGGACACACACGCTCACAGACACACACGCATTTGAATATTTACCTACAAATAAACTTAGCCACACACATACGACGAAAGAAAGAAAAAAAAATAGAAATAGAGATGCACAAACACACACAAATCTAGGTTTTCACCCCCTCACCCACCACCACCGCGCCATTCGCCATAAGTGGGTGTCAGCAGCCATCTTGAGCTAGGTAATATTAAAGGGCTTCCAAAGGCAGGGGTCACGTTGGATTGTAACGCAAATGTTATTCCTCAATTATCCTTCTAGGGGAAATGTCAACTGCTTCAGGAGGAATCAGACCAGGCCAAGTGTGTGTGTGTGTGTGTGTGTGTGTGTGTTGCCTTGGGCCAAAAGCGGCAGGCCAGCGTTCACACTCTTGGTGCCCACTCTTGTCCCTGCTACTGCTGACACTACATCAGTACTCTGTATCGACTAATTACAAAATAATTGTTGCATCATGACACTCTATTGAGACAGACACAATAATGTTGTAACTGACACCTTCAAATGAATAATATACCTGAATCTAAAAGACATGTAATAGTCTTACAGTTAAATTTCATATAATCTCAGTATAACCTTTCAAAGTTGATTCCTCCCTGCTGTTTTCGGACATATTTAAACCTAGCAATGAGAACCAGGTCAGCGTTTCCTCCTTGGTTATTTTCAGAAGAATCCCCCATCCTGTGGATTCTTGTGGTGGCTGCCCAGTTGGGACCTGGGAGGTTTCTCAAGTAAATTTAATGAAAAACTCTGCTGTGATTGGCAGCTGAATGCCTGAGCTAACAAAGGCTTGCCTCAGTGAGGGGTCAGAAGTGAAAATAGCATTGCCCTTTGCCAGTGGCCTCCCCTGCCTGGCTCACTGGATATTACAAGTTACCACATTTATATTTGCAATAACAAATTGACTCCAATTGGTCTAAGTGGGGATCAGGACCTGGCTGGAAATTTGCAGCGCCGCTAGGAAATCAGTTTGTGGACCTTTTGTGGAGACGAGGGGTCGCCGACTGAAGCCTGAGGGTAAACAAGGACAGAGGGGTGGACGAGAAAGACACAAATACATGTGCTTGTTGTATCTGGACCATTATAAACACCAATACCTTCACAAACACTTTACTTTCTCACACTTGCTTCCACATATAAAAGCACACGTCTATATCACATCAGAACATTTTTCTTCTTTCGTCGTAATGTGGATATGAAATACATTTTTTTGCAAATCAAACAGATCTGGTTATTACAGACAATCAGGGCTTTAAAGTGAACAGTTTATGAAATCCCATTCACACCGGCTATCAAATGATCGAACAGATGTGATATGATTCTTTTAATACAAAGCTATTGTTCACTGAGTACAGTCTGCACAATTGCGCTGCATAGAAACCCCACAGAAACCTAATCAAAATGCCTTGAAAAGGACTCAAGAATCATAATTGAAAGACTGGGTTTCCATATAGCACAGCCTTTTGTAGCTAATAGCTAAATAATAGTAATTATCATCGTGCATGTGGCTGCAACCAGACTTCTGTCGGGGACTGATTGTTCTCAGCCCTATCCTATCCTCTCGCTTTTATTCTGTCTTTCACATCATTTTTCTTATCACTCTCTTCTATTGTAAGCACCGTTGCTTTTCGTCCCCATGGCTACAGCCGATGGTATCGCGTTATCATTGTAATAAAACTAAAGTGCCGGGCAGGAAATTGAAAGTGTATTCGTACAGGAAATAACAGTGCTCTGTCATAATCTACAGTCGAAAACATGTGTTCATCCACATATTGTCTCCTTATCTGATGTCGGAGGATACGTTGTGGTCAGCCATTTTTTTTTTTTTCTTGTTCTGTTTTTCTGTTCGATTGTTTTACCACTTTTTTTCTACACGTTATGACTAATCAGGCCTCATTATGGCAGTTGGTTAGACTGTTACACTTCCTGTTGCAGTATTTTCCTATTGAATAGATAATTAACTATGTAATATCAGCCAACATGATAGAAGTACATTTTCTTACAACATGAAGTAATTCAGTGTCACTTTATACAACAAAGTATGACTTCAAAGGTTAGACCACTCCTGGAAACCTTTAACAATACAAACTAGACTAGGTATTCAAAGAGACTCTGTATCTTGTGTTTAGTGCTACTTGAAATGGAAACAGTGTGACATGCTAATAAATAATACTGCAGAATTTTAAAAATAACATTGTAAATGCTTCAAAAAAGCCTAAAAATAATAGAAGAATTACTATTATCAGGTAAGTTTATTGTCCTCGTGAGGAAATTTTGTTTGCAGTGAGTAAGACAACAAAAAACAGTAAAATCATGCAACATACAACAACCACATTCTTTAAGCCTGACTAAAAACTAAAACTGTAACCTCATCATATAAAATGTTATTGCTCAGACCAGCTGAGATCTAAAAAAAGAAGGGAAAAAAAAGAGATAAAAATAATTTTAGTTTGTTAAGATGTAAAATTACTTGTGGCACAAATGACTGCCTTGTCCTGAGTTTTGCGAGGGCTGGACACTGGTATCTCTGACCTGATGGCAGCAGCTGAAACTCTCTAAACAAAGGATGATTTGAGTTTAATACAATTTTTTTTAGCTTTGTCCAGAGCACGATGTAAATAAATGTCTTGATGGCTTTTCAGAGGAGTGCCTTGGATTTTACCTGCAATAGTAACCATTTTTGGAGCGGTTGTGATATCTGGTAATAAGCTATGAGACTGAGACCACCTCTTAATAAAAGTTTGTGCACCTCATGTGTTTCTCCACTGGTGAGAGAGGAAAAAGAGAGAGAGGGAGGTTGCCGACACAAGGCCGCCCTCTATCTGAAGTAATTGAAAACGCCCTCTACTGTACATGCTGTATTTGTTGGATGGCTTTCAGACAGTGGGAGCTTGTGTGTGTGTGTGTGCCTCTAATAACATTCATAATTTCAGTGAGTGGGTGGGTGGGCTGCCACCGGCACAGAAGGGGATCCCACGTTAATGAGCACATAATCACTAATATAATTTAGTAATGAAAATAAAGTTAATCAGGGACCAAGAAACAGAAGCCAGCGGATGGTTTGACAGTCTCAGTTTGCAATGCTTTCTAAAGAGAGTGGGCCAGTTTACTTTAGATAGGTCAGTACCACCAAAGAAAACAAGGTAAATATAAAATAAACAAAAAGAAACAGACACGAGATCAAGAAAAAAAAACAGAGATTGTTCATAAAGTGTGTTTTACTCTTTTCTCTCCTGACATGACGCCTCTCTAATTGGCTGATGTGCTACAGTTGTAGCAGTAAAGTGGCTGAAGTGACACAGAGACATATATATATAGCAAAAAGTCTAATTTGCATTAAATTAATTAAAGGCCACTTTCTAAGCTACACTGCAGCTCTCTCTCTCACACACACACACATATTCTCCATATAATTCACACTCTTATCTAACACACACATTGTTTCCCAGTCTCTCTTCCTCAGACGTGTGTGTGTGCGCGCGTGTGTGTGTGTCAGCCCAAGGCTTGGCGCTACCCCTCTAACTGATGTAAATGGGAGGAGTGGGGAAGGCTTGGTGAGGGCTGACCTTGTTATATCAGGGGCAGCTCACCCCAATTAATCACAAGATCCTTGCCCAGATGCTTCAAGCTAATAAACAGCACTCGGAATCAAAAAGTCCCCGCAGTTGTACAGCCACTCCAATCATTGCACTACCCGCTCAAGATTAAAGCCCACTGTGAATAGAGAGAGGGCAAGTAGCACTTCTAACAATGCAGAGTAGCACCATGAGTTAGTTAGCAGCAGATGAGAAGCCTATGGAGCCAGCTTTTTTTTTTTTTTTTGATTTAACCATTTAAGCATTTTACTGCAAATTGCATGTCAAATTACCCTTGCAGTGAAATACCCTTAATGATTCCCTCTTTTCTTGTGTAAATACTCATTTCCCATCCATTCCTCACCCTGTAATACTTACTGGGGATTTTAGGGATTATGGGAACAAAATTATTTCACACATTATAAAAGGATTATTTTCACAATGTGGGACACGTCAGTCTACTCGGCGACGTACAATGGCCGCTCTGTGATTTTACCATTTGAAAAACACTACTAACGCACAGACAATTGGACCTGGAGAATGGAGCAGACAACGTTAGGGGACTACAATGCACTCGTATCATAATTACAGAGAATATGGCACATCCTGTGACATTTAAAAGGAAAGCAACAATGTCGCAATAATAAACACCTAAATCTCTCAGTGTGTGGATGTGCAGCTGCTGGACTTGCTTTAGTAATTTAACTGAATATTTTAAAAGTTATTATCTGTGATTGGGGTCATGTGGCTCGTAAGGCTGAGGCCTTTAATTTGAAGGAGTTCCTGTGATCTGAATCCACCTTGTCCTTCCTAGATTTCTTTTATAATCATCATTAATAATGCTGATGATGAGTAAAAATACCATCTGTAAAGGGTCATTGATCATGATTTTGTTTCTGAATCATCTTCATTTATTACAGAAACTGATTGCAGTGTCTGAGGGAGTCCACAGCTGGACCCCTTAGTACAGTACAGTGCAGCAGGTGTTCAGTCCTGGCTGTTACTGGGATATCCTTGGCTTACATCATGGAGAGGAGAGAGAGAGGAAGAGCCAGATAAATAAACAAATAAATACATAAGGCATAGACGGGTCAAGACATAGAAATTTACATTAGGTAAGGGCAGAGAGTAAAAGCAAGAGGGAGTGTATACAACGGATTGTAGATAATATGAAAGCAGATGGGACGTGAAAGAGAGCGTCAACATCCTGGCCAGGATCCCAGGATACACCAGCTGTTGCTGTAACTTCACCCCTCATGTCCCCTTTCTCCCCCTCCACCCCATCCCTCTCTCTTTTTTCTTTTTTTTAACACAGCCTCTTTTTTTCTAACTCTTTAGGCCAGAAAAAGTAAGGGCTACTGACAAGCTTCTTTTAAATATCTGTAGATATCTCATCACAACAGGCACTGTGAGATTTGTTTTCAGCACATTTAACACATTTTATTCATTTATTTATTCATTACATAGATTAATATCTTCTTTTCAGTAACATTTTGAAAAAGTGTGATGACAGGATTTTTAAAAGTCAAGTTGGATCATTGAGTTTAGCCTTTAAACAAGTGGAGCCTGTGTGTTCACTACCTGCAGTAGTAAGATGATGCAGTATAAGCATCATCAGTCTGCCCTGTGTGCACACAACCATCCAACTACAGACAGGGAGAAAAGTTAAAAAGTCTGATTTCATGTTGTACTGCTAAAAGAAGCTCAAGGATAATATATAATGTGATTTTGAAATGTATGTTGTTCATACTGTCTACACATATCTCAATGAATTGTAATTCACAGTAAAATTAACCCATTTGGCTACAAAAACTCACTGCATGCCCTCTTTTTCTTAAATGTAAATTCATTTTAAGTGCTTCTTTCATAATTTTTAATCCTCATTGTGTAAATACTGCAGTTATTCGTAAAGCACTTTTTTATTGCAAGGACTTTTAATGCTAATTAAATGATCTCTTAAATAAATTAATGAATAGAGATGATTTCATCACCTCTTAAAGATAACATAGAATGGGTTTTATCATTTAAACTTTATTTTTGGCATAAAAAGTGTTGAAAAGGTCTTTTTGTTTTGCAAAACAAACAAACAAAAAATATTGGCTTTGCTCAATTACCTTCTACATTTCCTGTATACAATGAAACAGCAAACAAACAAGGTGGAGCAAATGAAAAGCAAGTAGCTAAACATAAGGAAACCAAAGAAGTGCTGCAAAATTAATGAACCACCATAAACGAAGTGGATCGCCACCATTTGCATAGCGCACGTGTGTGTGTGTGTGTGTGTGTGTGTGTGAACAGGTGGAGGTGGGTACAAAGGGTTTGCATTTGGAACAAACACTGACGTGTGTGCTGCACCTTTATGTCTCCCTCTCTCTTTCTCTCTCTCCGGTGTGTCACATCAAAGTCTGAGGCCTGTTGGCTTGACTTACACCTCATCCAATTAGTCGGCAGTATCTCAGCGACCCTGAAGAATAGCCGGCTCTTTTCGAGGCTCCACCGTCACTTGATCCCAAGTAACACAATACCCAAGGCTGTGAACACACACACACACACACACACACACACACACACACACACACACACACACACACACACACACATTTAAACACACACACACCAAGCAAAACACTTGATACCTGGGGCTCGTGATGTAACGATAAAATGAGGCAGGGAAAGGGAGTGGGCACAGACGTCAACAGCATTAGTGAAACAAAAAACAGAGAGGAAGGGAGAGAGGGCGGAGGTAAGAGCCAGGTACAAAATTGATGGCTCACAATACAGCGGGCATTGTAACAAAATGAATTTGTCGCCCTATTGTGTGTAACAAAAGACCTAATTGAAGCCGGGCCTCCTGCCCCTTGTCTGTTGCTCTTTTTGGCATGTTAAGTATGCTGTAAGATATGCTGATTCTCCCTTGGACTGAATTATTTAGGTGGGCAAGAAGCTGCTGCTGAACAAGGAGAGACAAAAGAGCGGCGCCTGCTCTGTGTGCACTGCACAGGTGTGTGTCGGGAGCTGGCGTGCTGAACGTTGATTTGATATCTGCTGTAAAAATTGTTGACGGTTAAATAATTTTGACATTACAAACCCACATAAAATGTAAACTTTTTTTTTTTTTTTTTTTGCAGCTCCCTCACCAGCCACCATGACACAGCATTATCAAGCCTGCAAGGACATCTCGGCTCTCTGTACCGCATGTCTGGAATCCAATTACCAGGCAGCAATTTATGCTGTGTGAGGATGCATTACTATTTCAATATTGAGATGTCAAATTACACACAGGGCCTCTAATGCACTCTGGCAATCATAGCCTACTGCTCAGACTGCCAGCAACAAAACTGTCAGAGGACCTTGTCACAGGGGAAGGGAAATCTGATTCGTCCATACTCTCTCTCTCTCTTCTCCTTCTCCTTCCCTCTCTCGGTTTTGACCATGACTTCCGTCAGTTCGTCGGTGCCACTGTTCTCTTTCTTCTGCTCTCTCTATCTGTCTGCTGCTCCTCCGAGGGGTTTCTCTGCCCAGAGCTCCATGGCAGGGCGATTGATGAGGAGGCCTCAATTCTCTGACAGTTGACATTTACCAGGAGACTCTCCTTGGCATGCCCACGTTGTTGGCTTCACCGCGAACAAACAGACAACTAGACAGCTGGAGACGCCTCAGAAAAGAAAGGACGAAAATTCCTTGCACCGATGACGAAGCCCCAATTTGACAATTATAAATCCTAAAATTACCAAATAATCCACGATTACAATAAGTTTTCTGACATTTAAATGAATGGAGATTTTTTTTTTCTTAAAACTTTTTACTAAATGTGTTATGCTAGAAGGATGTGAAATTTAAGATCGTTTCATCAATCAGAAGAAAGGATTTTGTGGAGTGTTGAAGCCAATAATGTAATAACAACCGATAACGTAATAACAGCTGATAATGTAATAAATTTGCCCTCTTTGAAATGTAATAGGCCAATAATGTAATAACTGGCCACTAACGTAATAAAAGTCCTGAACCAATAACGTAATAATTTTTGGTAAAAGAAAAAAAAAACTTTGCAAATGTAATAACTGAGCCAATAACGTATTGGCCAACAGTTATTACATTATCGGCTCAGGACTTTTATTATGTTATTGGCCTATTAAATTTCAAAAAGGGCAAATTTATTACGTTATCAGCTGTTATTACATTATTGGCCTGGTAAAAGAAAAAAAAAACCTTTGCAATTGCAATAACATAATGATTTATTATGTTATTGGCCAACAGTTATTACGTTATCGGTTCAGGACTTTTATTACGTTATTGGCCCGTTATTACGCTATTGGCCTATTACATTTCAAAAAGTGCAAATTTATTACGATATTGGCTGTTATTACGTTATTGGCCTATTACATTTCAAAAAGGGCAACTTTATTACGTTATCAGCTGTTATTACGTTATTGGCCTATTACATTTCAAAAAGTGTGAATTTATTACGTTATCGGCTGTTATCACGTTATTGGCCTATTACATTTCAAAAAATGC
>OOFC01019293.1:0-10509 GCA_900323345.1 Pseudochromis fuscus
AACTTGCAGCTTCCGCAGCTCCAGGCGCACTTCCTCCACAGTGAAGGAGGCAGCAGCAGCAGAGGTGGTACAGCCGCTGGGTGGAGCACTGAAGGAGGCAGCAGCAGAAGTGATACAGCCGCTGGGTGGAGCACAGCAGGAGGCAGCCGCAGCAGAGGTGGTATAGCCGTTGGGTGTCCATGGGTGGGCAGGCACAGAGTCAAATCTGTTGTAAAAGCAGTTGAACTCATCTGCCTTCTCCACCTCACCAGTTACCTCACCACCTTTCTCCTTAAAACCAGTAATGGCTCTCATGCCTTTCCAAACTTCATGGGTGTTATTGTTATGCAATTTCCTTTCAAGGTTGAGTTTGTAATCCCTCCTGGCTTGCCTCATAGTCCTCTTCAAATTATGCTGTGCAATCCTTATCCCCTCCCGGTCACCAGCTTTAAAAGCCTGTTTTTTTAAGTTCAAGAAATGCTATGTGTTGCTTTTAATCCATGGCTTGTTAGGAAAGCAGTGCACAGTTCTCAGAGGCACCGTTATATCAGTACAAATGTTGATGTTATCAGTGACCTGGTCTACAGTGTCATCAATGTCACTGTCACTAATGCCTTCTCTTGAGTCCAGGAATACATTCCAATCGGTTGATCCCAAGCAGTCTCTCAGCATGTCAATTGCCTCCGGAGACCACTGCCTAAATGATCTGCTTACTGTGGGCAGTCTCATCACATGTGGCTTGTAAATTGGCAGGAGCTGGATCAGATTGTGATCAGACTTTCCAAGGGGAGGCAAAGCTACTGCACTGTAGGCATCTTTCAGGTTTACATAACATAGGTCTAAAGTGTTGTTATGTCTTGTTGGACAGTTCACATATTGTGTGAAACCCACAATGTGAAAGCTCACATCAACATGATTGAAATCCCCAGATATTACAATCAGTGCCTCCGGATGTGATGACTGAACTCTGGCGACAGCTTCCTGGATGATGTCACACGCAGTGTTTGGGTCTTCACGTGGAGGGATGTAAACAACAATGTCGCCATTGATAATGATATTGTAGGAGATTTCTCGTGGCAGATAGTAAGGTCTGAGACCAACCACAAACAATTCCACGTTGCGACAGCAGATCATGTTTTTAACTGTGATGTGACCAGGATGACAGCAATTTTGGTTCACCATCACAGCAACACCACCTCCTTTGGTTTTCCTGCTCGACTCCGGAGCTCTGGCCGCTCTGACAAGAGAGAAGCCGGGGATGCTAACAGCTGTGTGGGCTATGCTAGCCGTTAGCCATGTCTCCGTTAGGAGGTACAAGAAACAGTCCTAATAAGATCCGTCATGTTTCACCAAAGCCTCCAGTTCCTCACACTTGTTGGGCAGGGAGTTGGCATTTCCCATTATGATTGACGGGACGAAAGGTTTGTACCGCCACTTTCTAGCCGTTAGTTTAGCTCTTAGCTTAGCTCCAGCCCAACATCTGCGAAAGGGCCTCCTGATTTCTGCTGGGATTGGATGTTTAATCCAACTCGGTTTGCGTCGTGAACTCAGAAGCTCATCCCAGTAGTATTTATAAAAAAACACATCTTCTTAAAAAACCCACACACACTACTCAAAAACACAGAGATATACGGAGCTACACGGACTTGCTGCCACTGTAGTTTGTAATGTACAAATCCAGAAGTCCAGTATGCATGTTATGTGGGTCGAAGAAATAATGCCACCAAAATGGGTGGGTAAAACTTAATAAAAAATGTAAAAAAAACAACATATTAAATGTATCGGACTGTACTGATACAAACATTTATTAATTGTGATTGCGTATCAATACATATCGGTTAATCTTCTCATTCCTAGAATTTATACAATACCAGGCACGTGGTTTTGATGTTGTCTGTGACTGGCGTATATGGTCGTTCAAGAACAGGTATGTTCCACCTAGAGGTGGGCAATATATATCGTCTACGATATTATCGTAAACATTGTTTTGACGATGTGCAGTTTTCCATAATCGAGTATTTATTGTTATTATCTCAAAAATAAAGACAAACAAAAGAAGTTTACGAAGACAGTAAAAGAGAGGTGCATAAAAGTCATCATTTCCTGAATTCGTGACTCAGGACCCAATCATCATGCAGGGTTCAGTCATGTGGCGATTGTGTCATCTCCCACAAGTGGTGTCGGCAGAATCAAAGCACACGGATGATGGTCCCGCATGAAGGAAATATGCAGGAATCACAGCAACGACTTCAGCTAATGATTTTGTGGCGAGACGTGGGTCGACCTCACCAGCCTGGAAAGGGTTCGGGTTGAACCGATCTGACGTTGGTCAAAATAACGTTATTTGCAAGATAGCCTGAAAAACTGTCACTGCGAAGAGCAGCCCAACGACAATCTTTGTTAACCCTTTCCTGCTTCGGTAGTCGGGGCGAAGCTAACGTTAGCTCCGGGGCTAACTCCCTTCACCTGGTACTGGGCAGCAGCTGAGGCAAGCTGACACAGGGAGTCCAGCTGTATCTGTAGGAAGTTGTCTTCATTGTTAGCCACACCAAGCCCAACAGTCCATAAACAGCCTTAACCGCTCCAGTATAACCAAACTCACACTCACACTGACACTGACATAATTCACACCTGATTCAGACCCACCTCAGGCTGGACTCAATTAACGCACCTTTTGCTACCGCTCTCTTGCTCACCCACATGTACGCACACAGCCATACGTTACTACAACACTGTTCTACCACTTGCGAATGATACACACGAAAGATGATGTGTCACTTATTTGCTCATACTTGTGTGCTGCAGAATTTACCTTAAAGGAGAGAGAATCTGAATGTTTACCCATTTAACACTTAAGTTTAACTGGGAGTCACTTGAATGCCCGAATTTAAAGAAAATAAACAAGAGCTGCTGATCTGAAACATTGTGTTCATCCACAGATGTCCTGGTAAGCAAGAAGAATTATAACAGCATTTTTTTGTAAAGAAATTACAAGATAACGAAAATTTAAAAAAAATTAGAGATATTTTTTTTGGCCTATATCACCCACCCCTAGTTCCACCATGTATGAACATGGAAAACCTGATGAGGACAGACAGACAGCAAAAGGTAGATAAACAGCCCAAATGAACTGCAGCTGTACTGCAGTGCAGCCAGATGCTTTGTACATTGAAGACACCTTTCTATGGACCCTGGCGTCATTGCGAGAACAATTACCTGCATTTCAACCAGAGCAACAAAGGTTTTGATTTTATTCCCTCTGACTAGCTTTTGCCCCTGCTTCTTGCTCCTGCTTTGGGTATAATACTCTCTGATACCCTTGTTAAGTTTGCAGTGTTGATCATTAGGTGGCACCAGTATAAATATTAAGGCAGGGACTGCACTGTTCTTGTGTACTGATCTTAAAATCCCAGTGTATATAAAGAGAGTTGCAAAGGGCATGTGTAAAGTTGAGAAATCTTGAGCAAAGAAGCTAAAGCGAGAGGAAGCAGTGACTAAAGAGATCAAAGCAAATCAACGAAAGATTACTTTGGTTTATGTCTTACTTTGGCAACAATCTCGCTTTACACTTTTGCATGTCTTATATGCAGCTTTTGTGACAGTCATTCAAAAATCACGGCCACATTAGAATAAAAAGAATATGTATCACAGTAATTTACACAATTTTGTGCTAAACGTGTGAAATGTGCAGTCTTTTCCAATTCACTAACAAATGATACATTATATGATTTGGGTTGTTCAAATGTGGTAGAAGAATAACACAATTTGGCTTCAGTTGTACATTGTGATCATGCAGCAACTTAGTTCTTGGAGTCATTTAGTGAAAACAGTGGCATGTAGTAAAGGCAAAAACCTGGGGATATATTAAGCTGGCCAACTTTTCAAAGGTTATTTCCAGCTTTCCAGCTGGTTTTTTCAACCTACCCAGGTTGACATTAAAAAAAATACCAAAACAGGTTAGCTTCCTGCCGCTGGGCATTTGTGAAGGACATAAACCAAGCCAGCCAGAGGAAGCCAAAGAAGAAGTAGAAGAAAAATAAAACAAAAAAACGACATACTATTTTAACTTCCTTTCAGAGCTCAAGTAATGTTGAGTAGCGCAATATCAGTGAGAGAAAGTTTTCCAGTTACAGATTCTACAAGGAGTTATAGCCAATCAACACTCAAGAGAACCAAAACGTAAAATGAGTACTCTGGTAAAACATTATTGTTGGTATTGTCTGTTTTTTTGTCTTCTTCATTTTCCTGGTTTGGTTTAAGAAAACATTAAATTGCAGCACTACTGCCACCATCACTCCCCACAACCCATTTTGAAAAAAAAGGCTTTTAAAGGAAAGTACAATGTGAGCAAAAAGACTGCTCTGTGGTTAGTCTTGGCTATCACACAAATCGCTTTATACAAAAAGTTTTATAGTTTATCATTTCATCGCTACATAAGTGCTCCTGCAGTCAAATTACCATGGTTTTACAAACAATATGAAAAACCTTTATTAAAAATTCAATCACATGATTGCAAAACATGCAATGCTGCACAGAGAAAGAAGTGAGAATTAAATCAAAGTTTGTGTGCTTGTCTGTCTCAATGTGTTTGCCTTTAACAATAGTTTCTCTTACTTGTATTTAACCTTCTCCTCAACATCAGTGCTGGGTTCCTGTGTGATGAAGGTGACCAGGTCCTCCATGCACTGGGGTCTCAGTAGGAAGTCAACCAGTTTGTGGTTCTGGGCCTTGCACTCCTGCAGGACATCATCCTCATCCATTACCTCTGTAAGCGTCACATCATCCTTCTCTAGCAGTGTGTCAATGTGGGATGTGGTGTGGAGGTCAAATTTCCAAAACATGTTTCTAAAATAAAGAAAATAAACAAGTCACATAGTCAGTAGAAAGCATTTTGTACAAACATAACCAAAAACATGTCTTATTAAAATATATACACACACTGGGGTCACTGGTGATTCCTTGAGGGATCAAGTAACAGCTCTTCATTCTACCTACCAGTGAGTGGGGCTGGATGATTTCAGGGAAAATATCTAATTGTGATTTTTCTGACAGAGACTGCGATTTGAAAAGCTATTTAATTTAGTAAGTAAAGCTTCAGCTCAGTTAGAATTTTTTTTTCTTTTGGGATGAACTACCAAAAGTTCAAACTGCTATGACCGGACCTAAATCAAAAGCATTCTGATAAACTTTTCAAACACAATGAACTTAAAAAAAGATGAACTGCTTCCAACATTTTTATTATCTTTTTTAAATTTGAAATAACAAAATAAAATCCCCTCATCTTTACGTAAAGAAGCTCTGACATTAAAAGAGGAGGTTCAAAAAATGTTGCCACATGTATGTTTACACTGCAAACTTTTTGCTCACCATTTCTCCTTTTGCATGTGTTTTCTGTTTCAATGGCAATGTGGATTAACTGCAAATACAGAACATGTTGAAATAACCTGCCCAGTAGGAAATATTCTGTCCTGTATGGTCGACAGGAGTTTTCCGTTTGTATGCTTCCACTATTAAACACGGTGACAATTAGATATGGTGCCTCCATTCTGCCATGTACTACTTTACTGAAGGATGTGCAGCAGAAGATCACAAACCTTTCATTCAACCATGTTTGCCTAATATCGTCTGTTGCACATCTGTTGTCAAACTTGAATTATTCCTATATCACCAAAATGCTATTTTACTTAGCGGTCAGCTTGTCCAACGTTACTATTTCTCAGGCTTAGCCGAGGCCAGGGCATCACGCTGGTGTGTTGATAGTGAGCGGTCACGTGGACCATTTCTGATTGGGAAGCACAGAGGAGTGCAAGACTGTATTTGCCAAAAGTGTGAGCAGAATGACAACAAAATTTTGCCCTGGATCCGACATGCTGCATAATGTATTTTCTATATCGCATCCTTTGCAATTAGCAAATTGCAATGTTTCAAATCACAAGTTTGATTTAAATTAAATGAATTGTTCATCCCTACCTGCGAGTATTTTGGAGTCCAGACAGCGGAGCTCAAGTTAAAAAGAGGTGTATTCTAGTCTTTGGGAGTTGTGGCCCATTCCAGGCTAGCCGGAGGGGCAGGCAGGCAGGCAGACTGGTGATGAACAGACGGCAAAAAACTCATACAGCAGTTCAACTGCACACACCTGTGAGGCAGAGACAGAGAAAAAGTTGGAAATATGTTTTTGACAATGTTTCATGGCTTTTCTCCACATCAAGTAAATCAAGTGAAGCAGCGACTGAAAACGCAGGAAAACCTTCTGCAGTTCTAAATTTCGTTGTACATTGTGTATGATGATAATAAAGCACTCCAATTCTAATTTCTAAGTGAATGAACTGCTGAATGAAGTGAACAACCTGCTTCATATTCACTATGTCTCAAATCAAGCACTATCAGCTGAGCCATCCGCAGTCCACTGCCACAGATCATGTGTCTCAAAATGAACTGACCCACATCTGGAACATTTTTGATCTATGACTGCTGACTGTATGTTCTGCAAAATCTCGACAGAATGAACCAAAAGCTTCTACAGGTAAAGCTGCACTTGCAAGAGGTCTGTTGTTGCTCTAAAATGTGGATCAGGACTTACATCCCCTTGTTGTCAATTGAAGCATTTACTCATTTTAAAAGAACAAAATGTAAAATAGTGATTAAAAATAATATGAATGTCCTCCTATAATCATATCCAGTTGTAAAATTGAAAGAAAAAAAAACAAAAAACTTAACCAGTTATTTTTGCACAAACGTGCTACCTCTCTAATAAGTTTAAGAGTGCTCTGGCATGTTCGTAGAAATAGTGGGGTTTAAGAACAAACTTTTTCTTACAAATGCCAAGTGAATGAGGCTCTATGAATGACAGTCACCAATATCACCAATCCACCAAGATTCTTGTATAAGTTATTCAGAAGTAGGGGTGGGCGGTATACCGATATTTAACGTTATTTTTAAACAGGGTATAAAATTAAATAATACCGTTTATATCGATATAGCTTAATGATGCACTAAAAAAACAACGAGTTGCCTCAGCAAAGCATTGTCAGCATTTGCATCTTACCCCTCATCTCTGCTCTTTAACACTCTCCACACAACCCTGCCCCCACTTGCCTTCTGTGCAGGTACATACAGGCGAGCTCGCTCACGTTGCTGCAACATGGAGGAAAACACAGCGACCAAAACCTTGTCTGTGATTTTTTTTAGATTACACTCTGTTTTAATAAAAGTACTTGAGAGATCTCATGCAAGGCTTTTGCTGCGTTCAGACCAGGGGCGACACAAATTTTTGCCTTGCGAGTACTCATGATATGTATGGGCGATTTCACCACTTGCACTCCTCCTGGCAACCTCAACTTCCGTTGTCAACAATGAATGAGACCACAAATATTGCTGCTTTTACGTGTTGTTTAGGCCCCTCTTGTTTGCCTTCCAACTGAACATTTCAAACTAGAAAATACTTGGCCCAAAAATACAGAGGTATAATTTTTAATCCATATCACCCAGCCCTATTCAGAGGGCTCCTAAGAAAAGACGACATCATATTTATGTGTTCTTAAAACCACAGAAAAGTTTGCACCTGTGTTCTTACAATGAATTATCCAATCACTGTTGCTACTAAGCATAGTCATGTGCAAACACATAAGTCAGAGAAGGTAAAAAGAAAGGTTGAGAAGTCAAGAATGCCTATACAAAAATGACAGTGGAACTGTGGACCGAAAATGTAAGAAAACCTGGAGTAATTCTTAAGTGGAGAAACTGCTGCAGAAAGTGAACAACAAGCTGTCATATTTAGTAGGAGTAATATTCACTACTGGACACACATGTGAACACACACAAATACTGAACACTGTATCTGTAAAGAGGCACAACTGCTGCATTAAATAAATATTCTGACCTCAAATATGAGGCCAAAAAAATACTGCTAAACACAGTCACAGGTCTGACCACTGGAAAGGGACAGACCTGTCCACAGTCATCTGAGCTGGAGCAGAACATCAACATTATTATTGGACAGACAGCAGTTTCATCTCCTCGGTCCTCTACTTACTCAGAATCATCTTCCTCATGTCTGATCTCTGAAGTGATTCTTTTATAATTATTATTAATAATTTAAAGAAATAAAGCATTATAAACATGGTTGGAAGATATATCTGATAATATTATACAACTATAGATTGAAGAAAACTGAATGTGGTATTTTTCACAAAACGTGTCACCAATCAAATATGGATGAGTGTTGAGTGTTCTTAGAATTTTTTTCCCCCAGAAGAACAAATACAGCCCAAATAAAAATGAAAAATAAAACATTGGTCAATGTCAGAATCTTTGTGGAAAGCATGTAAGTGGGATTTAAAAAGAAATTTGTTTTTTCTAACTTTAACTTAAATTAGGGGATGAGGCCCAAATAATCCCTTTTATTTCAACCTGCACTATACAACACAAACCATTAATCTCAAGAAGATGATGACTTGTTTTTTTTCTAGTTTGTTAAAGTGTTTTTTAATGGTGCTCTCAAAGTGATTTGTAGTTTCAGCTATATAAAATGCACAACTAACCTTTCACCCCTTGTTTGTTTACATTGTTGCTTGTTTTCTGCTGAGGATGATTACAGACTGTCCATATCATTCTAACACAGACCTGAACAGAAGGTCTGAAATTTAAACTGAACAAGTCAGCGTGCAATAAAAGGTTATTTGTCACAGAGGGTACACTGTCAGCACAAGTACTACAAGAAAAAACAAAAAGTAAGCCAAATGACAGAAATAATACATGGATCACGACAATAATTTTCAGCCACAAGCAGCAATAAAAGTCAAGGCAAGTACGTGTCATGGGACAAATCTTCACTCCAAGCAGGAATTCCTTGCTAAAACTTAGCTAACATAGCTAGAATTCTACTGGACAATTACAATTTCTTAGCCATGCACATGCTCAATTGTTTTGTTTTTTTTTTCCAAATTTCTGCCAATAAATGGAATTCTGGTGCATATGTATAAACATGGACATTTGCCATGGACAGCAGTTTTACAAGCATGAAACTACATGGATGTGGAAACCTCATTTCTACCAATGATCAAAAGAAAATATGTCTCATAAACATCAACACTTGAGTGTGGGTGGGGTTTATACCAGACACATCTGTGTTGTTATGATTTTTGAATTTACTCAACCACAGCTGTCCACCACAGACATGGGTCCTGCCCCATAGAACGACTGTAAGATATGGAAGATCCTAAAATGTAAAGAGAGTGGGCAAGCTTTATATCTTTAAAACACACCCTGACTGGATGCCCCAGTACACCACTACTGTGACGTGAACTTAATAAATCTAACTTGACACTGATTCACTAGTGGCTGGTGGGTAAAACTGAGAGGTTTTAATTTTCAACTCATGAGACTGAACATGTTCAAGGGAAAAGACAACGACCAAGTTGCCATAGAATATTCGTATAAAAAAATTATGCTATAAATTTACAGTTGCCAAATCCGAACTAGTTTGAGAGGCTGTTATGTCTCCCGATGCAGTGGTGAACCGCAAATTATGACTTCCGTTTATCAGCTAGCCACCATTCGCACACAAAAGTCAATATTTCTGAAAGATTGCGATGGTTTCATTACAGTTAGCTTTAGTATTGGCTAAACATGGGTTGAAGCAACATGCAAACAACGTGTGTTAATGTAAGTCATTACCTGTCTTACGTAAGGTAACGCTGACTAACGTTTGCAGCAACGTCAGACAATTTACATGCTAAGGCCCAAAACAGACTATCGCTAACGCAACAGAAACGCACCGGCTCAAGCAAACTGGCTAACGTCACTAGCTATTGTTAGCTAACCTGACCACCTAATATCAAGATCAAACTAACATTAGCGACTGCGTTCAGTTTACTGATATCAACGAGGCGGGGGCTAACACGAACAGACAGTTTAAGTTAGACAATAACATCACACTATTTCTTCACAGTGCTTAATAACACTAGCATGCTATTTATCGCTAACCTTGTGTTAGCTAGCGGTATACCAAGTGTCTGACAACGTACTGTTAAAATGAACAAATATGCTTCTTGCTAATCAGCTAACGTTAGCCGGCTATCTTCAGACTGCTGGCTAATCGTCTCTTCAGCACCAAGTGCATGGGGCTGGCAAGTGTACCTACCGATAGGCAACAGAAAACGACGAGTCTCCAGCATGTAGCTTATTTTGCCATTAGCCCCAGGCCTTAACAAAACGAACACAAAGATAACACGGAATGCCGGTAAAGAAAATAAAGCGTTTAAAACTGATTCTGACAGGCGCGAAAAGGTAGCTCATCGGAGGGCACTTTTCAAGATGGCGGTTCCGTCAACTTCAACAACCCCTTCCCCCACTACAGCTGCAACGTCTGTCACTCAAACGAACCCCGCAACAGTATTGGCTATTATCCCATCCCTCAAACCAGGCCTTGGAGTTTTATTGGTCGAAAACCGTGTCTGTTCAATGCGTCATATGATCGGAGTTTGTGCAGTCTGTGGCCCGGAAGAACGGAGTTTATACTTTATTGCGAAC
>OOFC01019294.1:2670-12687 GCA_900323345.1 Pseudochromis fuscus
CCTGTCCACATGTCAAAATGTCCTTGGGCAAGACACTGAACCCTAAGTTGCTCCCAATGGTGGCTAGCACCTTGCATGGCAGCTCTGTAGCCATTGGTGTGTGTGAATGGGTGAATGAGTTGCCTTGTAAAGCACTTTGGGACCTAGCTTAGGTCATGAAAGCGCTATATAAATGTACTCCATTTACCATTTACCATTTTACTGTCGTTGTTTGTGGTCATCCAGAGCTTTACAACGCAATTGTGACTCTGCACCGGAGCATAGACTGAATGAGGCAAATTCAAAAATCCTCATCTTCAGTCATGAAATATGTTTGTCCCACAAGTCATTCTGATGTCATCAGCTGAAGTCCACTCTTCTTCTCAGTGATCTTGTCCATCTGAAAATCATTTGATCATGAAGTAGATGTTCGTCTTCAAACAGAGGATTTAGGGGCGTGGTTAGTTTGTACAACGAGAGCAGCTCCTTCCTTTATATTCAAATATGGTCCAAAAATACAACAGCGTTCAAATGCCGATCTCCTGAACCCACAAATCAACGGGTCACATCACGTTAGCTTCATCTATTCTCTATACTGTACAGTCTAGGGCAGGGGTGTCCATCCTGGTCCTCGAGGGCCACTATCCTGCATGTTTTAGATGTATCCCTCTAACAAAACACCTGATTCAAATGATCAGGATTGTTATCAGGCTTCTGCAGAACTTGATGATGAGCTGGTCTTTTGAATCAGGTGTTGGAAGAGGGAAACATCTAAAACATGCAGGATAGCGGCCCTCGAGGACCAGGGTTGGACACCCCTGGTCTAGGGCTTGGAGAGAGATCAGCCAAGACGCTTTCACAATTTCTGGGACGTCCAGGTAGAAGGTCGCAGTACTTGCAGTCCTGGTGGTCATTTCTGAATGGTACATTTTCCTGAATGATTACTCCTCCTGACTGATGAAGGCTAATATGGCACTTCCTGTTTGTCTGAACTGTCTCCTGCACTCAAAAGAATTGGATACTTTGAAAAAAACTTTATTTTCAGTGAGACGAGATCATCGCCACACGATCGCCTCCAAAAACATGAAATCCTTCACATCACGAATTGAACACTTGTCATCCTCCAGAAACCAGTACATCTCACTGCCCCTTCATTTGAACACCAACAGAATCCTCAGTATAAATTCCCACTGTCTCATTTTTCCAAATAAAACAGTTTTTTGTTGAGCACACTGTCAGTATGTTCAGTTACATCATGTTGCATTATGGCCTTCGCCTTGCAGGTCGCATCAGTCCATCCACAGCCTCCCGCTTCCCTCTGTCTCTGGTCTGCTCTGCTGAGCCGAGCTCGCTGCCTGCCGGCTATAGCTTCATATTAACGCACAGACATGAGAGTGGTGTCAGACTTTTTTATCCAACTTTCAGCAAGAAAACAAAAAGGCGGAGGTCATTACAATAGTTACTTTTTTGTTTTCTTTACCAGGATGAAATTTTACAAAAGCCGGCGAGAGCACGTTGGCCCGTTGCAGCCACTCAGCTCATATCCTTGTATCTTTTCTTCTGCTTTTTCTTCTTCATAAAGAAAGTAGCTCTGGCATCCTCACTTTACCTCTTCAGCAGAGCCAGTCAGCAGTGATAAGAGTACATCACTGGGCACGCTGATGCACAGAAGACAATGAGAAGATGTGCGGCGTGTACTTCAGAAACACAGCATCCTGGAGTCTTCCAGTATTTTGATGTTTGCCTCTTTGATCTCGCTGCTGGCTGCTCCACTAAACTGGATGGCGCTCAGTCGAGATCCTACCTGTGCCAGTGCTGCGTAATTGTTGAAAATATGCCAGCTCCACAACTCCGACTTTCACCGCAAGTTAATTGTGTTTTTTCAGGTCTCGTCAGGAGTTTGGTTCAAATCTGGAGGGGAGGACGTTGGAGGGAGTGCAACACAGGATCTGCTCACAGCGATTCACAGATCATAGTCACTTTAGATCACTTACAATTTGAATTAAATATTGGTGAATTAGAAAAAATGTAAGACTGAATTTGCATGTCAAATATATGAACTTTAAATAATCCCAAAATGTCAGTTTTTTCCATTATGTATTTATTTTTTATTGAATAGATGGAGCTGTTTAGTTCAAGTTTAGCACTGTAACTATTTTTTTTTTGTATTTGACACAATTAGTGAAGGAGATGTTCTGTAATCTAACATAAATTTGATATAATATTAGAATTAAGTTAAAAAACAATTCACAACAAATGTTTTTTGTGTTTGACAAGTGTTTGATTTTTATATTTAATATTCTTCAGTAAAAAGTTTTTAAAAAGTAACATTTCATAACAATCTATTGAAGAGATACATAAAATTACTGTTTTTTTATTTTTATTTTAAGGTTGGCTATTTATAGGTTTTACTTTACAGCATCCCATCACTTTTATTTTGTAGTATTTATTTTTATCCAATGTAGCAACTTTTGAGTATTTAATTAATTTTTATTTTATTATTAAGCCAAGAATTCTTGACTATTAGACCTTTTCAATCAATCAATCTTTATTTATAAAGCACATTTAAAACAACCGACGTTGACCAAAGTGCTGCACAATTCAAACACAATAAAATTTACACAAGTAAAATGTAATAAAAATGCAGTAATAATAAAAACAATTAAAATACCTAAAAAAACAAGTGACCGAAAAGACAACTTCTCAGTCCGGTTTAAACGCCAAAGAATTAAAATAGGTTTTTAGACGAGTTTTAAAAGTGTCAATTGTTTGTTTCTATTAGTAACTTCTATTTTTATTTTTTATTTTTTTTATTTCGCAGTTAAAAAAGACAAAAGGTGACATTACATAGAAATAAGATGAGTGCAGGTGAGAAAAGAAACCTGAAAATGGCTTTATACAGGGTTCTCACCTAAAGTAATAAACATATAAAATAAAATATGAGACACAATAATTAACAAATAGTGTGTATAGTTAAAGAAAAAAAAAGCACATAACTTCCTTGATGAGATTTTCCAAGCCCTCCGACTAAACTTTACAAAGCTGCACGTAGCCTTTTGCCGGATCAACAGGTGGAGGCAATATCCCCGATTTTAAAGGACGAATCCACCGTGAATTATTCATCCTGTGGAGAAACTGCTGCTGCAGGATCTTTGCACGATATTCAATCTGGCAGCCGCCCAATCAGTGATGTCAGCAGGTGTTTTTTTTTTTTTTTTTGTAACCTGTGACATCAATAAGCTGGAATATTGACAGGAAATATCCAACCACACAGAGCAGTGCAGCAGCTGGTGTGATTCACTGCAGATTAAGGGATGCAGAAATGTGACATTGGAGGCGATATGTTTTCCGTGTCACTGGAAGAGAAAAAAACACTGTACAGTATGTCCTCTATAGGCAATTACAGAGGTTATTATAGAGTCCCTCCAAAGCCTGTCATCTGTTTACTATAATTACATTTATTATATATCGGTATTGTGTCCAAAATGACTCTTTCACTCCATCTTTCACTCTTCCCTCCATGAAAAAGCTCATTAGTTTATTCTATAGCAGGCACCGAGCCACCATTACCATGCATCAGTTTGTGTTTATTATTGGGAATCACTGTGGAAAATATATATATGAGTGATCTCTCATATGTCATAGTACACTGAAAATTAGCATAATACACGGTATAAGTTAATGAATTGACACGATGCAGCGACCATCTGTTTTATTCTTTGTGTCACGTCCTCGTTATCCTGCCCACTCCCGTCATG
The DNA here is from genome assembly GCA_900323345.1 of Pseudochromis fuscus. Lineage (NCBI taxonomy): Eukaryota > Metazoa > Chordata > Actinopteri > Pseudochromidae > Pseudochromis > Pseudochromis fuscus. The sequence continues at coordinate 6,408 of OOFC01019294.1, forward strand.
TGAGGGATGTGGTGTTATGATGTCACCTGCTGGTTTGTGGATTTTGAAGCCAGGAGTTTGGCATTTAAATGTCACCATGTTTGATGTTTGGAGCCACAAGTGACCATATTTGGATATGAAGGGGGGAGTCAGGAGGCGGGAACCTGAGGACTCTGCCCAATGTGTGTGAGACTCAAGGCATCAACCAAACTGACCACACCCCCAAATCTTCTTCTTCTTTTTGACGCCTAATGATGCAATGACCAGATCAATAAGACCTGACATTAGCTGATGACATCACCATGACTTGTGGACAAAATGTATTGATGATTCTATGATTAAAAATGACAATAATTCAATTGAAGTTTATTGGAACCAGAGTTTTTTTTTTTTAGTCGAGTTCGTGAACATACATCAGGTGGATTATGGGATGCCATGTTTGTAGTCTGCGATGGTGAACAGTCCAAAATGTATATTTGACACACATGATATTAATATTATAACACATTTTACAGGACACTAATAAAACAAGAGGGGCATCATTTAAACAGGTGTTAGCAGCCTGAATGCGAGTGATCGCTGTTGTTTTCTTTGCGATTTTAGTGAACGATCGGCAAACAGCTGTTTCTGAAAATTACAAATCTGTTACAGCACAAGAGACACATTGATCTGTTTGGGAACATTTTTTTTTTGCATATTCATTTAATAGATTGTTTCCTACCACAGCACCGGACATGACAACGTCGCGGTAGCTCGTGTGGCTACAACCAAAGCAGAGGGACGGACGGGTGTTTTAACCCCGACCTGAACAGTGGGTTAACAACATGATGAATAGGGCTGCAGCTATCGATTATTGTTGTAATCGAGTATCCTATCAATTATTCTATTGAGTATTCATATAAGAAATGCTTATTAAGAAATACTAGCAGAATCCCTGACTAACATATGCTTCCTGTTAATGTGGTATTTTAAACAGGAAGTGCTTTGGTGAAAAGAAAACTCCTTCCTGCAGAGTGAGTGTAATACTTTGTGGTTCTAATGCCCAATTGCGTATGCTCGACGGCAACTCTACTTGGACAAACTGCCACTTCTTCTTCTTCTTCTCTTTGTTTTACAGTAGTTGGTACTTTGTTGCTCATTACCGCCACCTAGCTACTCCTCTGGAAAAACACGACTCTGTGATCAAATGCAGCTTCGTTTCAAAGCTTTTTTGCCTCGAGGATTTTTCCTCATCGAGTTACTCAAGCAATCGTTTCAGCGCTACTGATGAACTTCTCCCAGACCAGTGATGAGACTTCCTGTCACATCATCTGCGTCACATTGTTGATAAAATATAACGACATGAGCGGAAAGTTTTTGTGTTAAAAAGTGTAGAAATCTGTAGGAACCAATGTTGATGAGTGGGCAGTAAATCCCAGAATGCTTTGCGATGTGACGTCACGATCCTGAACTCTACTGCACTTTTTTGCTTCCCTTGTTAAACCTGCTTCATTTGTTCATTTCGATACAGTCGACCAGAGTAACTTTTTTTTTTGTTTTTTTTTTCCTGACCTCACGCCTTCACAGCTTTAATCTGTGGCTCTCTCTTTGGGACAAAGATGGAAGTTCTCAGTAAACAGAAATGAGAAAAGACAAAGAAACTTAAGAATGCAAGCACAGTGTGTGTATGTGTGTGTGTGTGTGTGTGTGTGTGTGTGTGAGAGAGCAATTTAAAGGTCATTGTCACAATGAGGCCTGCTAAGGAGTGTGTATCACACACAGCCTGACCCAGCATAAAACTAAGGCAATTAAAGCTCAGCCACGGACGGGGGAATCGACACAGCACAGCAGTGGAGCGATCCAACATGGCCTCGGTCGCACAGAGTAAACAGAGACTGAGGGAGAGGGTGAGGCGAGGGTGAGGCGACTGGCAGTGAGAGAGGGGAATAGGTTATGCAAATGACCCTGGCCTCCGACAGAAGGGAGTCAATGGAGTTCCTCCACGCTGACGGGAGCAGAAAGTTAACTACACAAACAAGTCGCTGGAGCTGTGAACCCGTCCTCTCCCTCATCCTGTCGGTCTGCAGCCTGCCTTGTTTAACCGAGCTCAGCCTCTGCATCCCTCTGCTCATCACACACTCCTCACCTGGATGAAGACAACAGGCGGTGTCATAATTGCACGCTTGATTTAAGATTTAAACCTAAAAAAAACAGCGATTCAAGTTTCGCCTCCAACTTCCTGTCTTCACCAGCCAATCACGTTTCTTCCTGTTCCATTCAACCCCCCCTCCTCCTCAAACCCTGTTATCTTTGCTTGTAGTGTGCGGTTGACTTGAGAGAGAGTGACAGGACGGCTGGGTATATGTGGGTATATTTTCATGCCATTCTGGTGGGAGAGACTTGGCCTGGTTTTCAAAGCCCGGTGCCAGATGGTGGGAGCAACTTGCGAGGCAAAGGAGGGGAAAAAAAAAGAAAACAAGCTTGACTCCATAATGCCAAGACCAGATGAGAAGACGTAACCCAAATCACACACACACACAGACATCCAATCTTGCATCCTGATCACAACTTCAAAAGACCACTTTGAGACATCGGAGGCTGAGATACGCTGAGGTCTGCTATTGTTGGAGCATAAACACAAGCGTCTGTTCGTCCCACTTAGAGGATCATACATTCACATTTACAATACAGCTGCATTAGAAGGCACAACATATACATTTTCTTTTTAAACGCACAGCACTCATCTGTTCCCACGTACTCTCTGCATCCCATCCCCCCCTTTTTTTTTCATTTCATTTCATAATAGAGTCTATTATAAGTAACTGCCTGTTGGTTACATAAGTATTTCTGTGTGTTCACAATGTCAGCTGAGCTCTTCTTCTCCAACCTTTTTCCACTAATGGAGCAAAGTTCATCTTCAATGGATCTTATGTTTCTGCATTGATTTATTTGTTTTTCTCTGTTGGATGTTGAATTGATTTGGTGGAAAATGAGTCTGCAGGAGCCTCAATGGTTTTTTTTCAGATGCCGTATTCTTTAAAAGTCTCTAAAATGTATTTATTCAGGAAAATACTGAGTAAATATGCAGTGAAGTTTGAATTAAAGTTATGTAGATACAGATGAGAAGTGTAGAAAATTGTTGGTTTCTAATGTTTGATCTGATTTAAATATCTTTTCTGTTTTTTTTTTTGTTTTTTATTCCTTTGGTTTGGAAAATATTTCACATTTGAAGGTTTTATACTTTTGTTTTGTGTAAAGATTTTGTTTTTTTGAGGAAAAACATGTTCATATCCCCTGGTGCAAAGTATTGATATTAAACTGCAGTGTTTTGTTATCCAGCTCCAGGTTGGTATTATATATAGAGTGTCCTCCAAAAGTGAGTAAAGACCCAACAAAAAATGTATTTTTACTTCAGAAATTTAAATTTGAAATCTACACAGCAGAGAGAGAAACCTCAGTCTGTGTTGAATCTAATCTACTTTCATCTCATTGCTGTGTTTTGATCTCAAAAGTATCAAAACCGTCACTTTTATACTGATGTTGTCACGATCATTTATTATTTATACTTTTAATATTTTAGTGTGAATGTGTGACATCTGTACAACAATGAAACAATCTGGTCAGGAACAAATAAGAAAACAATTGAACAGGTTGAGTTTATGGAGAGGATGCCGAGTTAGCAGATTTTGTAAAAACACTCTTCATCCCTCCAAGTCTGTGGTTACTAAAACCTGTACATACACACTCTGATGTTTTCTTGGATCACCTCTGCTTGTGATGTCGCCAGGGATTTGCAACAACTTTTCAATCAGCTCATGAAGCGTCACAGAGTTTGTCATTTTGTCCTGGATTGGTGACTGGACTCAGAAATTCTCACATGAGCTTTTTCCACCGCTCCACAGTCTGAAAACTGAAGCCTGCTGTTTGATTAGTCTCACTGATAAATGGTTTTCTCATATCCACTGGTACATACTCGCCTCGACTCAGTTTGTGTCGTGTTTCCACTGCAAAAAGTACCTGGAACTTGGTACCTGGTACGAGGTTTTAGCACCTCCCCTCCTGTGGTTCAATAAAAAGCACCCGGTCGGTACGAGCAGGTACTAAAATCTTATTGGTCGGAATCATCACTGCATCATTGCGTCATCACTGCGCGAAACATTTGTACCCACAAGCCAACAGTCCGCACAGTTATAGTCAGAATAACAAGTTTCTTCTATGTGGGGAAAACACTGAATAGATCGGTTCAATTTAAATTAAATAATAAAATAATAAAAAATAAAAATATTGCAAAGTTTTATTTAAAAACGTCAGCTGAAAGAAACATGAGCTCTGAGCGCCCGATTGGTCGAACAGCTGACGGAGGTTGTAGCAGAGCTCACATCTCCAAAAACGTCAGAGCAAGTTTTTAACCAGGTTCTAACTTGATGAATCAACAACATATTGGAAGTAAACAACTGTTTCTGTGACGCCACAACAGTTATTCTGAAGATTACTTCATCAACTTCCTCCTTCATCTGATGACCGGCGACAGGAAGGAGGGACTGTTTCCTGTCATGGAAATGCAGCCAAGGCGAGTAGATACCAGTGGTAAGGCGCCATTAAATCGATCCAGCTGTTTAACCCCAGCTCTGTGTGATACTGTGAGCGTGGAAATGCTCGTACCATCATTGATCAACACAATAATAAATCCTACTGATGAGTTTCTGATAATGCTGGATCACCACTGTCCTTCCAGGTTTTAATGGACTCGTCTTCACCCAATTTTAATAATTTCAGTAATCTGAGTCGTTTTCTTTTCATGAGAGGAGCCAATAATTCATTTTGTTGTGTTTTTGTTTTGTTCTGTTTTTCTTAAATAGCTCAATCGTAGTTTTTTTGTTTGTTCTTTTATTGCCTGTTTAATTTATTTTAGCGTATTTCTTATTTGTTAAGGGTGATGAACGGGGGGTAAGACTTGACAAACCTCAGCTTCTTCCTATCGCTTTTTGAACGAGTCAAATGTGTATTATGTTGAAATTGGCTTTTTATTTTCTTAATTTATATACAGAGAATTATTTTTATTTTCCATCTATTTTTGTTCATTCAAAATAAAAATAAATAACAGTTACTGATGGAGAGGAGCATCTTCTCCACGAGTTTCCCACATGGTTGTTGAAGAAACAACAAGCTACTCGCTGCATCAATTAGGCTTAAATAAATTGCTGCCAGCTGAAACATATTAATCACTGCAATGATTATTTAATGGGAGACATTTACTTATTTGAATCAGAGCACTTTTAGTATTATAAAAAATGTCCCGCCACTAAAACACCACATACTTCTCTATGAAATGTCGTTTAATTGGGCACTTTTTAAAATGCCTGGTGCAAACTGAGAGCACATAATGAGTTTCAAAGTCATAACTATGTTGAATGCAGGTCTGGGTTTTGAGTCAGGGGGTGACCGGGTCCTTGGCGGCAGAAGTGTTGTCGTTAGCCAACATATGGCGAGGCCAGACAGCTTAGACCCTATTTGGACCAGCAAAGGGGTACAAGTCAGGTCAAGAAGCCCCAGCACAAAGATTATGCCGACACGACCTCACAAACAGATGATCCTAAGTTGCGTGCTCCACTCACACACCTCAGTGCACACACCTCTCCTCCGCACACCACACACTCGCACACCAGCGCTGCCTGAGAGGCTGTTGCACCGATGTTTCTTTGTCATACGAGGGATTTTGAAACCTGCCGTGAACTTTCGTCTCCACACATGACTGGGATCAGACAAATCGGATGAGTTGGGTGTTTTTGGTTTACGGTAATGCTGCTTTTAGGTAAAACACTGCTGCATGTCTGTGCTTTTAAAGAGGTGATTGTATTAAGCAACTGCATCAGTTAATTGCAAATGTAATTAGGGCTGCTGCTAATGAGTATTTTAGTAATAGAATAATCTATTGATTCTTCCATCGATTAATCGAATAATTGGATAACTAATGCTTGTTAAGGTGCAGTAATAAATAGCGCTGTCAAACAATAACAATTTGCATGAAGGTGGTTTGTCGCAAGCTGGACGACGGGTTAGCTTAAGTGCTAGCAGAATCCCTAACTAACGTATGCTTCCTGTTAATGTGGTATTTTAAACAGGAAGTGCTTCAGTGAAGACTACTTTGTGTCGGTCGACTGTCCGTCTTGGTTTTTGTGTACTCACATTTCCCATGGAGAGGATCAACGTGCTATTTAGCCTTCTGGAAAAAAAAACTTAAAAATCCGAAAGCCGTGCTGTTTTCCATCTTCCGTCTTTATTGGTTGGTTCGGCTGCCTGTCGCTGTCGTGCTTCCGCGTCT
>OOFC01019295.1:0-10233 GCA_900323345.1 Pseudochromis fuscus
GTAAAACAGATCCACCAGCAAATCAATATTTGTCGGTCGCTACTCAGCATTATAGACATTAGCTCAACGTTAGCATGCAGGTAGTATTAATGAGTTGTCTTGTTTTGTACTAGCAAAACTTTTTAACGTCATCATTGTCATAATTAACCCTAAAGCAGGTGAAGTCAGACAGATCCAGGATACAATAAAGATTTACAGACCTGTGGATCAGAAGGACTCAGGAGTTCAGGTCTCGTGTGAAGATAAAGGGAAACTTGTGGCCATCCAGTGACAGTGAAACCTCCTAATCCCAATCTGTGCTGCTTCTTCTTGTCCCTCCTCGTCTCAGATTCGCTTTCATCTTGTAAAGGCGGTTGCTGTGTTCAGTGTAGCGTTCCCCTTTAGCATGCCTGTCTTCCTCTGACTGATTTATCTCATTGTTTTTCTTGGGATTTCATGTTCTTTGTCTATTCAAGCAAAGTAGCTCTCGCCGCTTACTCAGTCTCTCTCCGCTCTTCAATTAAGTGCAAACAGACTTCTGTGGCTGCAACTACAACAAACACAGAAATGTCTGTTTCTTTTTTATTTGAAGAAAAAACCAACAGTGAGGAGCTTAGAGGAGCAAATGGAAAAGCCTGACACTTCTGGGTAAAAGAGTCTTCAGTTTACCAATCTTCCTGCAATTTGGACGTAGTGATCGGATTTGTGGCTGATTGTAGCTTTGTGGTCTGATCAGATTCAAACCCTAATGTGCTGTCAGCACTATGAATGAAGACAAAAGCTCACATGATGAAGAATAAACATGTATTTATGTCTTTTGAATATTGGTTCATCCCAAAAGCTGAAGTAGCAAAACACTAGTGAGCATTTTGGGCAAAACTGAAATTATCCCCACTTTGTAAACCCCCACTGCTGTGAAAGTGAGACGGCGTCGTCTCTGGTAAATCGCAATCCCCTTCGCTTTACTCTGATCTTTGAAGCAACAAAAATGAGTTAAGACTTGAAAGAGGATTTTTTGGAAACAGCCAGAATGAGAAAGGGAGCACTCAGAGGAAAGTAACAAACAAGCTCCCAGCGAGCGAAAAACATCTCAGGGTTGATGGAGAGTTAAGATGGTGCCGGGGCATTGCATCAGCCTTTTAATTACGGCGCCGCATGTGCGTCGGGGTAAACAAAGTAGACAAGATTAGGAGAAGAAAACACTGCATTCACAAGTGAGTATAGCCTTCAAACAGCATTACATTTCAAATGCGTGCGAGTGCCGTCGTACAGGGCGACGCAGTCACTGCTATAGCAATTATCTTCTGGGAGATGCATACATTTGTGCTCGTACCTTCACAGATCTGATCCACGGGTCTTCGTACGTACACCTGCTATTAAAAAGTCTTCTTTTTACCTTGAATGTGTCGGCAGTTTGATCCCTTCCCGGTATCTAATGTAGTTTGTCAAAGGTCTATTTTTTCCCTCTATTGCTGAGTTACTGCTTATACCTGTAGCTTTTCTGCTCTGAGTTAGTTGGATAATACAAGCCTGACGACATCCAGTCCTGTTCCCCTGATCCAATGGCAAGTTTTCATTGCATTTCAAGTTTGGTAGGGTAACGCTGAGTGGTTGGTGTGGGAAGAGGAAAAGATCATTGGTCCAATCACGTTGATACCTGTCAGTCATGATGGTGTGAGGTGAGTTGTTTCTCATTTCAGCAAGAAAAAACAGCAAGTGGATGAAAATTGACGAGAAAACATAGCATCACGTTTAGCGTTAGCCTAGCCTCTCTTGAGTGGCTGTGTGTGTTTGTGTGTGTGTGTGTACGAGGTGCGCCTGTGTTTTGGGCGGGGGTGGGGGCACAAAAAAAATATTTGCACTGGGGCCTAAACCCATGTTGTTACGCTAGTACATACACATATGTCTTTGTTAGCATCTATTTGACTTCATTTACTTTATTTTATTTACTGTACATGGGTTTCTACACAAAAACCCGACCCTGTGCGGATTTTGCACCAATCTGAATCTACAAAGGTTCTCAGGAGGCCACTTCCTGAAGCAGTCATTTTGTTCAAATGTTTTTACAAACATACAATATAAACTCTATCAGAGTATGTAGCCATTGCAGCTACAAAGTAAAACAAGGGTTGAATTTCCATATACATTTACATCCCATAAATCCAATTTTTCACCCATTGTTGGCTCTAGAGGCAAAGTGAAAGGACCAACATTGATTCAAATCGTCCTGAGTGGAACATAAATGTGTACAGAGGTGTGTGGACCAAAGTGTTTGGTTGACAAACTGCACCGACCGCCTCACACTGCCAACCAAGAACAGTCTGTGGAAAAACATGAAAATACTACAATACTATCAAAACTAAAGGCTGTTGGAGAAATCAGACAAGAACATGTACACAACAATTCTCAGGTGCAACGTTATGTGGCACCTTGTGTATTTAAAAAAAATCCAGTACAATTTAACAAACAATGAAATAAATACATATATAAAAGATGCACAACTTACACGTAGAAATGAATGAAGTAAGAAAGTGTCGGGCTACAAATGGTAAAGCACAATTACCAGAGATCTTTCAGGTAAATAATAAATGAACAACGGAAAACATATTTTACATCGATGTTTCAAGCTGCCTACTGAATCAGCAACTCTAATATTTCACTGCAGTGCCCCAATATTTTTGCGGTGTAATAGCTAAAACCAGCTTCTTTTGTGGAAACCTTGGGAATAGATGAAAGAGCAGCTGTGGAAGATCCAGGGTTTCTTAGAGGATCATACAACAGCGAGGGTCCTGTGATGTGAGAGGAGTTAGGACATTTAAAGCCTTTAAAACCAAGAGGAAAAAGAAAAATGAGCTGCCAGTTATGAGACAGAAGACGAGACCTTGTAATCTGAATGTTTGCCATTTTTCAAAAACAATCAGGCTGATCAGAACTGTAGAAGTGGGATCATAGACTGTATGTAAGAGATGGACGAAGCTCACATGACGTCACCCGTTGGTTTGTGGACTTGCCTTTGAAGCCGGGAGTTCGGTATTTGAGCGTTTGCGGAGCCAGAAGTGATCGTATTTGTGTACAGTACAGGCCAAAGGTTTGGACACACCTTCTCATTCAATGTGTTGTCTTTATTTTCATGACTATCTACACTGTAAAGTAAAGTAATGATGGTCACTCGTTTTTCTTTAGTTAGCTGATTGGTTCTTGCCATAATATGTATTTTAACAGTTGTCCAATAGGGTTTAACCTGACTTCTACACAACACAACTGATGGTCCCAACCCCATTGATAAAGCAAGAAATTCCACTAATGAACCTGATAAGTCACAGCTGTGAAGTGGAAACCATTTCAGGTGATGACCTCTTGAAGTTCATGGAGAGAATGACAAGAGTGAGCAAAGTAGTAATCAGACCAAACGGTGGCTATTTTGAAGAAACTAGAATATAAAACATGTTTTCAGCTATTTCACCTTTTTTAGTTAAGTACATAACTCCACGTGTTCATTCATAATTTTGATGCCTTCAGTGAAAATCTACAATGTAAATAGTCATTAAAATAAAGAAAACACATTGAATGTGAAGGTGTGTCCAAACTTTTGGCCTATAAATGGTAAATGGAGTACATTTATATCGCGCTTTCATGACCTAAGCTAGGTCCCAAAGCGCTTTACAAGGCAACTCATTCACCCATTCACACACACACTCACACACCAATGGCTACCAAGCTGCCATGCAAGGTGCCAAGGGAGCAACTTAGGGTTCAGTGTCTTGCCCAAGGACACTTCGACATGTGGACAGGAGGAGCCGGGGATCAGGTTTGAACCTTGAACCCGAGGACACTGTCCCAAGATTGGAGTTTACCAGTGAATGAGCCTCCAAACCACCTGGAAATCATTGAAGACCAAAGCTATCAATCAACACAAACCACATCCCCAAAGCTGAAGCCTGATGTCTCCTTAATGATGAAATGATTTTCAGATGGACCACCAGATCACTGAGGCGGACTTTACATAATGACATCAGAACGACTTCTAGAAAAAATAGATTTCTTCAGGATTGAAAATGATGACAATAGGAGCCAGAATCTAGTGGCCATTGGTGGTATTGCACTTTTTGCACTTAAGCATTGGGCTCACCTTTGAAACCTTGTGGCCACGTCCATCTTTTATATACAGCTTATGGGTGGGATTAAGAATCAGCTGTTCATCTTCCTGTTTTTAGAAAATATCCAGTGTAGTTCAGAGTCTACTTTAAATGCTCTGTCATGCACTGGACACTGGAAATGCCTCAATATTCTCAAAATATACATTCATTAGAAAATACAAAATGGAACAAAACCTCGACTACATCCCACAACATAACAACATAAATACATACTACCAGAATAAAGTGCACTGCCGACGACCTCCAACACATCCATAAACCCCAACAGTCATTTAAAAGTCTCTCAGTTCTTTTTAATAAGATGTCAGAATAGTTGTCTGATAATATTTCAGCCATGTTAAAATGTGTTGCAGGCTCCTCACATACTGACTTCTTCATTCCACTCTCTACCTCATATTTCTAGCAATGTTGTTTTTTTTGTTGTTTTTTTTTTTTTTACAACCCTCTTTCAAGTTTTGGGGCTTTTCATTTGCCGGGAGCTCACGCTGCGCTCGGCCTCGCTGGTGTGATTGTGAAGCCCGGGTAAAAGGCACGACTCAGTCTGCGGCAGACGGATTCAGTCCTGTTTCTCTTTAACAGCTCGACACACCGAGTAACGCACAGAGGATGAAAGAGAAAGGATCTCTTAGGTCGTTTTGCAGGTTGCTGTTTGTCTGAATATTTTTCTTGATGAAAGTCACAGTGGTTTGTCATTTAAGGGAACTACGGTTGTGAAGTCAAGGATAAACCCTCAGTTAACCCGTGTTTAAGACTGAAATAAAATGTGCTCCACAACATGAGATCTGAAAATATAGAGGCTGATGTAGTTGATGTGGTTGCTCTCTGGCCTCTGACGCCATAATTAGCTTTGAAGTTGAACTGTATTTATATATCTTAACCCATTTCATATGTTAACCTGGGTCATACTAGAAAATATATAAAACTAATAAATGTACAGTGTCGAAAGTTTTGTCCTGAAAATATGTCCTGAGAATATCAACAGTTTTAAGGCTAACCCTGCTAGCTTGAAGGTAGCTTAGAAATAATAACCAGTGTACCGCCAAACTACGGAGCCCCAGACATGACATGGTAAAAAAACAAACTAAATTGTGGCCACAATATAGCTATAACGTGTGTACGAAATACTAACTCATGGCCACGATTTAGTATTTCATGCCCATGAATTGGTACTTCGTGGCAACTGGGTAAGCAAATCAAGCGCACCTCCTCTACAGACTTCTGTAGCACCAATGTGATGCCGTTCACGTGACTAGTTTTGTTTACACCGCCATATTGGCAGGAGAAGCAGCAGCTAAAATGAATGGCGCCGGCGTCATCGTCAAGCCTTCAGAATTTACTGATTACATTCTAATCACATTGATTATTGAACAATACCACACAAAACTTAGGAGGTTATACATACCCGACCTGTATAATGCACCCGGCGTGCTTTTTACGTCAATCGAGGGGAGCGCTATAGAATACCACTTGGTGCGCTGGATTTGCCCACCCAGCTGTCCAGGAATGATAAACCTACTTCCTGTGTGTTTCATGCCCATGAATTATAACTTGTAATTGAGGATTTCTGTACTGAAGTCAGTTGGAGTCAGGATCTAGTCACCACTGGTGGTTTTGTACTTTACTGTACTTCTGCACTGGCCTCATTTTTGACACCCAGCAGCTCTGTCCAATTTTTATATACAGTCTATATTCAAGCAGCACGTAAACAAAACATAAAGGGGAACCATGGTATCTTCTGAATGGGGTCATGTTTACTGGGCTCATTAGAGGAGTCCACATCAACACCTCCCCGTTGTGGTATCCACAACCTCAGGAGTGGAAACTCATCACAATTTCTGACATGTTTGCTGATGTAATTTTAATCTTGTACATTTTCATCTTTATAACTTAACCCTTAACCCGCCGAATTTTTTCTGCACTGCACAGTCTGTTGTCCACAGAATTGGTTATGGAAATAAACCAAACTGGGTCAAGCCTATTGCACAATCTGAAAGTTATACAAAAACAAAGACTCTCAGTGTAAGCACTGATGGAAATGAGAGGGCCGACTGACTGTTATCGATCATAGCGAGTTAAGGGTTAAAATATACTCCTGAACAAAATCTTAGGACCAGGGAAGAAATTTAGAGAAGTTGCATTTTGCACCAGTGGATCATCACCAGAGCTTCAAAATGCCAAAAGAAGAAACAGGAGCAAAAGATAAAAAATGTGGAAAATTGCATTTAAACTCAAACAGGGTGTTCATCAGCTGATCAAACATTTAAGACCATGGTCCAAAGTGTAAAAAAAAAAAAGCTCAGTAGTGAGTAGCCCCACTGTTCTTCATCACTTCATACATTCGTTTAGGTATACTTGATGAAAGTGTTTCCATGAAGCTTGTGGGAACATTGCTCCATGTGGTGAAGACAGCTTCACAGAGAAGCTTCCTGGTCTGGAGCTGACGTCTGTTTCCCTTGTCATCCATCCACAGTCTTCTCAGTGGGATTTAGATCAGAGAACCATTGTTCCATTACAGGAAACCACACCCAGGATCAGGATGGAGCCTCCTCCACTGTGCTGCACAGAAAACCTTTCCAGTCTCATCTCCTTGTCATGTCAGTGATGTTGGAAACCATCAGGACCATCCAGGCTGAATTTTTTCTCATCAGTGGATAATTTTTTTTCCACCTTTCAATGTCCCATGGTGCTCCCTTGCAAAGTCCAAATGGGAAAGTTTGAGGCGTGGGAGGAGACGTGGCCTTTGAAGACGTTTGTGAGGGAAGGACTTAAAGAACAGATGTTGTCCTATGGTTATTGGGCTGCAGTCAGCATCAGTAACGGCCTTAATTTGGGTTGAGGATCATCCTGTGTCTTTGTGGGAAACCTGTCTGATCCTCCAAAAATGAAATGTTTTTGGGTCCACCACTTGACTTTTTTTTACCCCATAACTCTTCCAGCATCTCACCTCAGCAGCCGTGACGCATTGATTGTGCAGCTCAACACTTCTGCCACGTTCAAAGACAGAAAGCCTGTTTGCTTTTAGCATCAGGAGGTCATGACAGTATGAATACCTGAATGAAAATGATGTGACAACCAGATGTTTGCTTTGATTTTATGGTCTTAAACCTTTGATCAGCTGATGAACAGCTTGTTTGAGTTTAAATTTCCTACTCTCTGTTTTTTTTATCTCTTGCTTCTGTTTCTTTGTTTTTCTCTTGGTATTTTGAAGTCATACTTACAACCTGCTGCAGATCCACCAGCGTGAAATGCAAATTCTCAAAATTTAAGATTTTGTTGAGGAGTGTATGTCCCAGAAAATGTTGTTAGAGCTGATGGTTGATGTTCCCACTCGGCGGTTTCTGCTCCCATGTTATAACTCTAAGCCATTTAAATGTCCTGTGTTTTGTGCACCCGAGCAGTACTGCAGTATTGGAAAGGACATCACTGTTGTATGAAGTCCAGAACAGAAATGATGCTTCCTCTAAAATTAGATCACATCAACATGCACATGCCCCATTTCTGTGTCCACTTACTATTTCATTTTACATGACCACTTAGGTTACGTTGCTTTGCGTGGACTGTCAAGTAGTCTTACACTCCAGCAGGCAGCGCCCATCCCAGCTGCACATGTACACTCTGCGGTCAGCTCTGCTACATGTTCATCCTACTCTGCCACACGTCTTTCACATTATTTTCCTGAGAGATTTCTGAAAAGCACCAAGGCTTGTTCACAAAACAGGATTGGTGGAAAATAATACTGGGAGTATTTTTAGCTTTTCTGTCTGCAAACAAATTAGATTTACAACAGACAGAGGATTACCGTGCAGCTTCCTCCAGTCAGCAGTGCTTCCTCCACCCCCTCCTCCTCCTCCTCCTCCTCCTCGCCTTCCTCGATCTTGGACTCATAGCACAACCTCCACAGCTATAAGGTAAACACGTTGTGACTGATGGGAGGAAGCACGAGGCTAAGTATAGCCCGGGCCCTTTGTACTCGTACCTTTTCCAGGTCACACGGGCTCGGGAGATTACAAAAGCAATTGTACACCTATAGCCCTACATCAAGTGATACAGCCATGTGTGCTCCTTCAGGCCATTAGCCCCTGGTGTGTTCGTGGCTTTGCACTCCCAGCGCAATAATCGTCCACACACACTCATAAAGCCTTAACCCCTGAGATCAGCAACATAATGCAGGTCTCGCTGATTTTTTACTATCGTTTAGATATTTTATCAAGTGTTCGAGTCGAGGTTTTATGTCGGGTTAGAGGATGTATTTCAAAGTAGTGAACCAACAAATGAACAACATTAATCGTCCCTTCAAATCCTACAATAGCACAATGCTAATCGGGATGATGATGGTTTTTAAACTCTGTGCTGCTTGTTGGCTTCGAGCTTTCACTGATTTAAGTTATAACTAATATTTCTGAAATCTTTTCAGTTTGTGAAATCCTACTGTTCAGCACTGGTAAGATTATAACGGGTCAAATCGATCAAAAAATAAACACATTGTACTATAAAATATAATGGTGGAGCTAATTCCATGGTAATGTTTATTGAACTGATTGGTGGTGTCATGGTAATACCGTCATAACCAGTAGCATAGTCTTTAGCTTATTGCTCCAATTCGTGTTTTCTTTTGAACTTAGCATGTCGTGGAGCTTCCTGTTTTAGCTTTTTGTGTAACACTCTCTCCTAGCATATTGCAACAAGTACTGTTTGCGTGTTGCTAACCACCTTCAGTAGCTTATTGTATCAATAAACAACCTCCTCTATCTTATTGGAACAATGCGCTTGTGGTTTATCGAGTAGCACTGTCTTCAAACTTATTGTGTGGAGAAACAGTTTGTCCGAGCTTCACATCGAGCACCGCTCTGTTCTGGCTCATTGTGCTGATCATGATTTGCTTTTAGCGTTAGCATTGAGCAGTATTGTTTTTTTAGCTTATCCTGTAGAGTGGCCTACTCCGGGTAATCGCTAATCCATATCCTATCAATCATGTTCTACTTGACAGATGCACAACTGTTCGACCAACATTTAGGTAAATATCACGTTGGGACATCACAAAGATTGATTTTTGTCACCACAAGAAAAGCAAAACAGCTAAAAGTGTCATGCTGGATGAAAGCTGGACAGTGTAAAGTAAGTGTTAGTTGATCAGATACACACATTGATAAGTTGGTTTATTCAAATAAAAAACATCATGCAGTTGGGGTTAAATTGAGGATCTTAAGGCTGCCTCTGGTTTTGCTCTTCACAGATAATATTCATTGTTCTCACAGCTACAACACATCCTGTCAAGCTAATTTAAACATATTGTTTAAAGTGTTTGAACAGATGACTAATGCCGTTGTTTTTCCCCCTGACGACCCCACTTAGTCACTTAGTCACTGTACTGGTTGAACCCCGAGAAACTGGAGCTTTATCCTTCGTTCAAACCAAATGAACCTAAACAGCTGAGCTCCTGCTCAACACTCCCAACTTGTAACTGGCAAAGACTAAAGGGCCCCACTTCTGGGCCTTTTTCTTTATTTCTCTGTCATCTTGTTTCTCTCTCTCTCTCTCTTCAACAATCCCTCTCATCTCCCACTCATGCCAGGAGTGGTGGCTGCTCTCAGCAGGGCATCCATTTTGTAAGTGCTGCAGGAGTTTGTGGAGTGGCAGGTCTGCGAGCTGAGCTGCACAGGAGCAGGGGAAGAAAAGGAAATAATGAAAAGAGAGAGGGATCGAGCGCCAAGGAGTCGGAGAGGGAAAAGGCAACGGTCCAGTTGTGGAGAGAGGGAAGGGAAGCAGAGAATGATCCATCAAATGAGAACAGAAAGAGGAAGAGAGAAAATGGAGAGGAAGGAGTGAAGAGATCTGGCTGTCACAACACACACTGATCAAAGGCCTTTATGTCCTCTTCAAAAGATCAACTGCACAATGCCAGGATGCAGGAATCCAATTCAGCCATTCAGATTGACAGTGTCACATTCAAAACAGGATTTACTGTGTGTCAAGTTCAACTTTTTTTAATTTATATTTGAGGAATACAAATTACAACGTGTTTGATCAAATCTTTATCTTAAAGTTTAAGGC
Source organism: Pseudochromis fuscus (assembly GCA_900323345.1). NCBI lineage: Eukaryota > Metazoa > Chordata > Actinopteri > Pseudochromidae > Pseudochromis > Pseudochromis fuscus. Next base: position 10,188 of record OOFC01019295.1, read on the forward strand.
AACAGAGAAAAAAAAAAAAAAAAAAAAAAAAAGGCATGAAATTTGT
>OOFC01019296.1:6899-17426 GCA_900323345.1 Pseudochromis fuscus
TGAACAAACGACTTCAGCAATGCTCGCACTGCACCTGGAGAGAGACAGACAGGCAGGCAGACAGACAGGCAGGCAGACAGACAGGCAGACAGGCAGACAGACAGACAGACAGACAGACAGGCAGAGCGACAGACAGACAGACAGTCAGACAGACAAGCAGACAGACAGACAGACAGGCAGATAGACAGACAGGCAGACAGACAGACAGACAGGCAGACAGACAGGCAGAGAGATAGACAGACAGGCAGATAGACAGACAGGCAGACAGACAGACAGGCAGACAGGCAGGCAGACAGACAGGCAGACAGACAGACAGACAGACAGACAGACAGGCAGACAGACAGACAGGCAGACAGGCAGACAGACAGACAGGCAGACAGACAGACAGACAGACAGACAGACAGACAGGCAGACAGACAGGCAGACAGACAGGCAGATAGACGAGACAGACAGGCAGACAGACAGACAGACAGACAGACAGGCAGACAGGCAGATAGATAGACAGACAGGCAGACAGACAGACAACAGGTCTAACATGCTGAATGTTAGCAGCATGTTGGTCAAAACATCCTCCCACAAACATCACATGTGCCAGTTGTTCAGGAGAAGTTCAAACCAGTCCACCATGTTTGTTGACAACATTGCTCAGTTATATATGTGTATGTAACATACAGGACTGATGCTGGACATTTAAAATGCACATGCACTAACTTCAGTGTTCAGTTCAATATATTCTAATAAAGCACCAAATCATAACCAGTCAGTTCAAGGCAAGGTAAGTTCAATACCTTTCAAACTCAAGATATTAGAAAACAGCTCACAGCAAGAGCCACGTTTTATAGATTTCACATCCTATACAAACATGTGTGTTTGCTCTGACCCTAACATCAGTCTCCTAATGAGATGCTATGTGGAGGCTCCATGTGAAATCTCATCATCAGCCTGTGAATTCACTGCAACTGAAACACCATTAAAAACATAACAACAGTGACTGTGTAAAACATCTGGACTGCTCCTTTAAGTCCTCTCACATGAAACAGAAATCTGCACATGTGAACTGATGAGAAGTCAGATGAAATTTTAACAATAATGTATGAACACATTAAAATGATGGGAGTCCTCCAGCCTGGTGGGAATATCTGCAGAGAGAGAAACTGCATGAACACTGCTCCCAAACCAAACGGGATGATCTGAATAAAACCAGCTCTGTGTTCATTCTGTCACACTCATGTGTTCACTTTGAGTTTCTCCATCTTGATCTGAGCTAATGAATAAGTCCACAGCAGCAGTCAGTTGTCAGTGTATGACAATAATGAACCACGTCTGCACCGTGTAGCAAACAGCAGCGCCATGAAGCACACAACCATAGAGAGACGGTTTGTTTCTGCAGCTCCTGCACTGAACTGAATGGATGTAACTTCCTTTCTTTTAATTATAAAAATGAAAGCAGCCGATTGTCCTGCTGTTGGACACAATCATCACAAGTGTCCACGGTGACTGTGGAGTGTGCTGGAAAAACAGATGACACCGAGCGCCTGCTGCCACTGTACAGCAGAGATGATGTGATCCCAGCCTCCAGGCCGAGGCATCATCAGGAGACGCTGTTTGTGATGACGGACCCAGAAAACACACACTGTGTATCCATCCAACACAAACCATGCATCCATCCAAACCATTATCTGACAAAAACAGCTCCAGAGTCCTGCTGTTCACAAACTGTCACATCTGCCTCCATTCATACTGTTACATCATCGCCTCGCGAGCGAAATACACCATTTATTTCAGCACTTTATTGAAATGATTGTGTCTGTTTGCAGCGATATTTTCCTCGGAGATGTGAGGTGAGGCTGAGAGTGCGGACAATAAAAGGGGCGGTAGGTGTACCTGTCTGCAAATGGCGCTGAATGTGAAAAATGTCAACAAATTGTGTGTGAGCAGCTCTGTGTGGTGGACACATCACTCACCGTCCGTTCAGATCATCCAGCGGAAGAAATGGTCCCGTGTGAAAGCAGATGCTCACCGCTCGCTATTCCTCACCAGCATCAGACACACAAAGTGGGAATTCATCAGCGTTTTCAAGCTGCTTTTAACAATGTGTTTAGGTACCAGGAGCAAACGGTGCGGGGAGCGCCTGCGCCCTCAGTCCGGTCTGACAGGCAGCCACAAGAGGCGCAGTGAGGAGACTGCTTTGTTGCCAGGTCCTGCTTCAGCGGATGGAGAGACACGAGACAAGCTAAGAGGTGCACTTTAGACCCAGAGTGTCCCACTTCTTCATCTAAAGGTGACTCACTCACACTGAACAGCACGAGGCCTGTCAGCTTCACACATCACTGTGTATTTTGCAGTGTACTGGGTTTGGGTCAGGTGTCTGTGCACCAGTAAAGAGCCAGTTATGTGAACAAGCATAGACTGCAGAAGACAAAGAGTGCTATAAAACACATGGAGTTGAACTTAACTGAAAACTGTACTTTAAACTAACATGTCAAATTTACATTTCAATGATACAATATCAAATGTTAATTTTGAAAAATATGCAGTAAATTTGCTGAATATTTGATGGTAAAATGGACCCACAAAATGAGTTCATTATGAATTAATAAAATAATTCTGTATGTTGTTGCTACGTGTTCAGATGATAGTGTATCAAGTTTATTCCATGACATAAACATTTTATTTACTAGACAAATGCTCCTGAAATGTGTGTCTGTCCAGTACACAGAGCTGTGGGGCTCTGATTCACATTTCATCTCATCTAAATAGACACTTAATATAAGTTGGGTGGTGCAGTGGTTAGCACTTATGTCTCACAGCAAGAAGGTTTGGGGTTTGAATTCCACCTCAGGCCTTTCTGTGTGGAGTTTGCATGTTCTCCCTGCGCATGGTGGGTTTTCTCCTGGTACTCTGGTTTCCCTTAGGTGAACTGATCAAACTAAATTGACCATAGGTGTGAATGGTTGTTTGTCTCTATGTTATCCCTGCAGTAGGTTGGTAACCTGTCCAGGGTGACCCTGCCTCCTGCCTGATGACAGCTGGAATAGGCTCCAGCAGACCCCTGTGACCTAAGTGTGGAGAAGTAGGTATAGAAGATGACTGACTGACTGACCAACTTAATATGTTACAAATTCATTCTTATTTGCACACTCAGCAGTATTGGAGCAGGACTGTCATTCATGTTGCTGACTAATACTCAGTCTTTTTTCTTCTAGTTTTCATGCAGCCTCCTGAGGGACAGTGTGACTCCTCCTCAGCTGCTCCATGGTTCACCTCAGACTGAGCTCTGTCGGTCTGTCTGTTTGGTGATGAGCAGCACTAGCTTTTGTGTGATGGGATCAGTCAGATTGAATCATCATGCGTACTTTTACACATGCACATGATCCAGAAATCATGTAATGACTTGAGCCTGTTGTGATTGGTTGCATGTATGTTTTGGTCTCAATGTAAACAGTATGAACAATCCAACTGTGCAAATCCAGGCTGAAGACATCCAGTGAAACCTCCACCCTGTAAGACTACACACAGGGCTAACAGAGTCCACCACACACCCTGTGGCTCTCCCTTCTTTGTAAAAGAGGGCGGAGCCTGATATGTAATGAGACTAGTGTATTTGTGGAAGGAGCCAATGGGAGTAGTGCAGGGAGCAGCCTGCTCCAATCACAACTCTGAAAGCTGCTGTTCTTGGCAGAGCTCCACCATCAGTAACCAGGGGTCCCTGTGCCATAAAAATCAATGCCTCCATTTTCACTCAGTGATGGGAAACAGCATCAGTGAGAGAGGAGAGTGTGCAGCCCAGAGTCCTTTTAATTAATTCATAAAGTTGTGGATTCAGGCCCTGATTGGGGTTTTGTGATGAAACACCGAAGCAATATTTGATGTTACCATATCAGGCATGTTGATAGGATTGTAAAGAAAATCCCACACGTGTGAGACACTATTAGTTATATAACGGACTGTAATACATCTACACTGCACGTGAACCAGACTTCTGGGATGGGATCTAGGAAGAGTCCGACCCTCTGAACAGGAAGACAGTCAGTTCAGGGACAGACACAACACTGGGGAGCTTGTTACTTATAATTACAACACAACACAGTAGAAAACACTGAAGTCCTGCAGAGAAATAGTGAAAAATGCTCATTTACTTTGAAAGGGGAAGATGGATGGTAGTGTTTTACTGCAGGCAGGTACAGCGCTGTGGCTGTTTAATTGTAAACTGTATCTGGCACTGATGTGGATGTTGGTGTTTGAATCACACAAGACAAACAATATGTTCAAACTACTACTCATTTAATGACAGCTGCAGACGACACTCAGCAGTTTAAAGTTTCTACACTGGTCACACTGAATTTTAAAAGTGTATATTGACATGTGATCTTGTTGCTTCCCATTTGGTTTCAGACGTTCGAGTTTCAGTTTTAAAGATCCAGTCTTTAGAGGCACTTTGTGATCATCACATGTTGAAGCTGATATTTACTTAAATTACTTTATTACTGTCAACAGATCATCGATTGAATGATTCCTCAACTTCCAGTCATGTTTCCATCAGTTTGGTAAAATGATGAAGATTGTTCAAAATAGTAAATGAGCTTCAGTTGCCTACAGCGCTGAGAGCTGAGCAGTGAGTCATCACAAAAGAAGAGCAAACTAACAGCCAAGTAGCATCAGTCCACAGGGATGTGAAGTAGGTCTCCACAGATACAGCAGCATGGTTATAATTGGCATATCTAAGCCACTTTGAGAGCTTTTGTCTGGGGAGTGGTCTGTTCAGCAAAACGCTGCCTGCATCAGCCGCCTGTACAATCACATCTCCTCACAAGTGTATACAGACACTCCTTCCCCCCATCACTACACAAAAGGCCACCCCTGCAGCCCCTCCCCCGTCCACCAGCATCCTGCAACCCCCTCCCCAGCGAGCGGAGCAGGTGCTCAGCTCGACTGTCTGCTGAGGTGAAGCGACAGCTCAGCAGCTCCCTGGAGAGCAGAGCCCAGCACAGCACAGCCCAGCACAGTCCAACAGCAACATCTCTGCACATGTCCCTGTCTGAACCACACGCCACTACACACACAGGTACACAGTCCTCCCAGGTAATGAGGAAACATTACAGCTGTTTTAGGTCATTCCTTTAATTCACAGCACAACTCATGCTGTGAGGACACATGTTAAAGTCTGTCAGGCAAAGTGTGAGAAAGGTGTGTGTGAAGAGGTCTGCAGATTTTCAGTTTAATAGGTTAATAATAATAACTAGGTTAATAATAACAGGCTTGTCATAATAATGCTGTGATGTTACTGTCAGGTTTGTGTCCGCGGTGTTAGCTGTTAGCTGTTAGCTGTACAGTCTCAGTAACATCGCCTCACATGCACTTAGCAAAGTACAGCTGCTGCAAAATTCAAGCCATAGAAAACATAGGACTGTGTAACTGAGCAGGAACAGAACAGAGACTATAAATATCTAACCAATAATGGATCATTCATAAATCATTCAAATCAGACAAAGTCACAGGAGAAGCCTCTTTACAATCACACAGGGTTCACTCATTGACCTGTATACAGTGTATGACTGTACAAACAGACTCAAGGAAAATACAACATGCAACACAAGTTAAATTCACACATGTATAAATTATATAAATTATTCTTTGTATAAATGATGAACTCATAAAGTCAGATACTGTAAATCACAAATATGTCTCCAGGGGTTTACAGTGTCACACACTGTGTCCTTCCAGTGTTAGAAGTATAAAAATACATAATTTTCTCTCAGGAAAACAACAGACTAGTGTATTTGAGCAGATGTGTGTGTTGTAGCATCTAAAATGATATTTAATTTCTTTTGGGCCTCAACGTGACACTGTTGAAGACAATAATGTAATAAAAGTCCTGAACAGATAATGTAATAACTGTTGGTCAATAACATAATGATTTATTACATTATTGGTTCAGTTATTACATTTGCAAAGTTTTTTTTCTTTTACCAGGCCAATAACGTAATAAGCAGCCAATAACATAATAAATCATTACGTTATTGGCCACAAATTATCACGTTATCGGTTCAGGACTTTTATTACGTTATTGGCCTGTTACATTTCAAAAAGGGCAAATTTAAGACGTCATCGGCTTCAACAGACCACTCTACACTCTACTTTTATACCAACATGACCAATCAGTGCCTGAAGCCTCAGGGTGCATGTCCCTCCCTCAGGAGCTCCCACCTGCAGCTGCTGCTCACATCAGTCCATCACCTCATGATTAGAAAGTGTAAAATTGTTGTTTCATCAATAATGAATTGTTGCACCACTATTGAACTACCAGCTTTTTACTTGTCCTGCTATTGTTTGTTTCAGACTGTGACACAACATTTTCCAACCATGACCATAAATATTTAACATAAGGAGAAGAAAAATTTATAAATCAAATCAAATCTCCATTTTAAAAATATGCATTTTCAGTAGCTGGGTTGAACTTGAGATTAAAAAAGTCCTAAGGACCTAAAGACCTAAGGTGCTGCAGCAGTGCAGTCCATTGACACTATGGATCCTCATCAGTGTGACCTGCTCCACACCTCAGCCAGCACATGTTTCCTGCAGGTTTCTCCTGATGCAGATCCCTGGTCCTCTGCTGGACACACATCGTTTCTGCTGAGTGTGAACAGCAGTGTTGAAGAATCTCCCGCTCACCCTCCCTCATCTATTGACGTGTGCGCTGTGTGGCCTCCAGCTGAGCCTGTGCTCTTTAATTACCCCTCTACACTTCCACTCAATTACCTCTGGCTCTGCACAACAGCAGCCACCAGCCTGGTCACTACAGCACTGACAGGATGTGGGAGGAGAGAGGATTCAAACCACCACACAGATTCATATTTCAAATCATCAAGAGTCACTAATGTGCCTGTTGAACTCACTGATTCAGTCATTTTACATAACTTACTTTCATTACACAGGATATTACAATCTTTGATATTACTCCTGTTTGTAACAATAAGAATTTGAAACATGATGAACTGTGCAGCAGCATTATCTCATATATTAATGACTCTGGAAGGTTGACAGCCAAGTGATAACACCCTCTAAATGTGTTTAAATAAAGGGCTTCATAATGGGCTCTATGTAAAAATAAAAAAGAAGAAAAACTTAAATAATCTGAAAGAGAAACAGAATTAATTGAACAAATGAGTTATTGACCTTGTAGAGGCACATATGAAATTAGCATCAGAGCCTCAGTATAAAGCTCTCCCTCTCAGAGAAGCTGATTAGTGAACACTCTCAGTTCTCACAGTAACAAAACTCATTTCTCAACACTGAAACTGACTCAGATGTGAACCAGTGATGTGCAGCAGATTTTGAATTCAGGTCAGGATTCAGGCACCTGTTTAACATTTAATCCAAGTCTGGACATTTTCTCCCAAATGTGGAGGTGAACCCAGTCCACCTGAGACCCTGACAGGCATGATGGTGAGACCACAGTGTGATCCAGGTGTGGACAGCAGGACCACTGAGCAGGACGTCTTTAGGCTCTTCAGAATAAAAGTGATGCCTCACTATGAATGATTGTTGCTGTGCTCTGCTTTTATTGGACACTTGGCAGGAAATAAGAGGTAAAAGAGAAGGATGTGACATGACAGGACATTTGTCCCCCAGGCTCCCAGCAGGGGACTGAACATGTCCCAGCGTCAGACAAATATGACTATAAAACCTATCAAGACCATGAAGGTTTCACCTGACTGTAGCTGTGAAGGTGCTGTGTGTTTCCTGAGGACGGCAGATGGCAGCGTATGGAGGATGACCGAGCTGTGGTGGAGGATGTGGATAAGGATTTGTGATACTATTGGAATTTATTGTTAATCCCTCTGGAAGCTGCAGCACATCAGCAGATGAGGATCCTACCTCCAGAGGGATGACATCCTGTTAACTGAGTAAATAATATCAGGGAAATATTCTTTCAAAGTAAAGTACTGAAGCTCGGGTTTTTTCATTATAAACTATATCATTTCATAATAAAACATAAATGTAAAGTATTCATTAGTTTTTCATGACAAAATAATAAAACTCTAATTTTGTAAAGTAACTTAAGTGTAATTCCTGGGGTTTTGGGAGAAATGCAACTCATGCTCAATGCTCAAACAGTACATCTGAAAGCAGGAAAATAAAAGGTGACCCAGCTTGTTGCTATGTGAGATGCTACAGTGTGACTGTCAGACTGCAGCACAACCAGGACATGAAGACTGACTGTACATCTGCCTGGAGACCGGCTGTGAGTAAACACTCTGCTCTCCTCTCTGCTCTGGATCCACATGCAGACATTTGATGATGATAATCCATCCAGAGTCAGAGACCACCTGTTCATCCATTTGTGGAGCTCTGCTCTCTGCTGCACTCTGCTGGACACAAGCTGTTCACTGTGAAGACACTCTATCTACAGCTGTCTGTCTGTCTGCAGCTATAACAGGGGTGTCAAACTCGTGCCATGGAGGCCGAGACCCTGCAGGTTTTCTTTCCAGCCAGTCATTAAAGCAGGTGATTTTAATCATCAACACCTCCTTCAGTTTGAGGGAAGCAGCTCATCAGTGAGATCAGCTGCTGGAGAGATGGTTGAAAAGAAAACCTGCAGTGTGTTGGCCCTCCATGGCACGAGTTTGACACCCCTGATCTATAATAAAGACTTGTTGGAGACAGAGACGCTTTAAATATCGAAATAAAATCTTAAAACTATCAAGCTGAGATCATGTGCTTGGATCAGGGATGGAGATACATGTAGGATGAATTTAAATGTTGCACTTACACATGTGCAAGTTTTCCACAACTAGAAAATTAGTCTGAAAAATGTCAATACTGTCCAGTCTCTAACTGGATGGTTCAGGGAGCAGCTAACTCATTAAACCTGTTCTTGTTTTTAACTTCATAGCTGCTAAAAATGTTGTGGACTACAGCAATGAAGAAGTATTTTCTAAGTGTGGACACTGGTAATGAGGTTGTGGTGGAGGCTCAGTGCACTAAATAATCCAAATGTAACATCATGTTAGTAAGAACCGAGCAGGACTCAGATGTGGTCTCCTCCACTCTCCTGCTGTTACATCTGCTCAGCAACTGAGTTACAGTGGACACAGACACAAGTACAGACTGTGACCTGCTCGTCTCAGTCAGATAAATACTGTGCCACTCAACATGTAACCTTTCACAATAAAACCTTCAACTGTAAGACAATCATATGAAACACACTGCATGCATGAAGGTCCCTCGTTGTGCCACAATAGTTCAGATGTTACTCACCATTACATCAGGAGCAGCAGTGTGTCAACAGTCACCGATCCACCAGAGGAAAAATGAGACCAGAAAGAAACAGAGCACAGAGTTAGACACAGATCCATGAGTGACGGCGACATCATCCTGACAGTGCAGTGTGGACATGAAGTAACAGGACAAAGTAGAAGAAACATGTCCTCACACTAAATATTACACAACTCTACAGTTTGAAGTCTTTCTGCTGAGGCTCTCTGTCCATGGAGATGAAGGGAGTGCTCTCCAGTATACATAGTACACAATGAGGAGATGACATCACACACATCAATCATCTCATCACTCTCCAAGAGAAGCAGTTTGTTTCTTTGTCCTCTGGTTTGGTAGTCTGAGGACAGCTGTGTCTCCTACTGGCGTCCTGGTAAACTGTGTCCAGGCTGAATGAGACAGACACTGAAACGTCTCTTACTCTGTGACCATGTTTTAAATAATGAAGTGTCCTCTGCTCTGCCATCAGTGCACTGGGAAACAAACACTTCATTTCTCTTGTGGATGAAACAATCAGCTGCACAGAAGCAGGTTCATCCTCCAAGCTGTTGTCACACAGTCACACATCAAACAACATGTGTTCAACTCATCAGCTCTTTGGGGCCAGAGGTTGGTCCACCTGCCACATCTGTTCTGGTTTGATTTTAATAACTGGACAAAGTTAAAGTCGTTTAAACTTCAGGTCTCAGTCATCCATCAACATCAGGTTTCACTGAGTGTCTGGAAGTCCTCGTTCTGTATCATCTGAGGATGTAATCTGATTACTCACACTGTCTCTGTGGGACTCTGTCCTGCACCGTCTCTGTGTGTCTCTGACTGTCCTGCACTGTCTCTGTCTGTCCTGCACTGTCTCTGACTGTCCTGCACTGTCTCTGTGTGTCTCTGGCTGTCCTGCACTGTCTCTGTGTGTCTCTTACTGTCCTGCACTGTCTCTGTCTGTCCTGCACTGTCTCTGTGTGACTCTTACTGTCCTGCACTGTCTCTGTGTGTCTCTGTCTGTCCTGCACTGTCTCTGACTGTCCTGCACTGTCTCTGTGTGTCTCTGACTGTCCTGCACCGTCTCTGTGTGACTCTGACTGTCCTGCACTGTCTCTGTGTGTCTCTGACTGTCCTGCACTGTCTCTGTGTGTCTCTGTCTGTCCTGCACTGTCTCTGTGTGTCTCTGACTGTCCAGTGATCAGTGTCTTTACTGAGTTTATAGGAGTGTTACAAATATTCAGAAAATGTAAAAATATTATAAAAACTTTTTGT
>OOFC01019299.1:0-16744 GCA_900323345.1 Pseudochromis fuscus
TTTTGCGTCATGGCGTCTGTTCGTTTTATTGTTTCATGCTCTGTATCAGACACGACTTGATTTTGTGAATTATGTTTACAGACGAGTTTCACTTCAAGTCATGGATGGTACAGGTAGGTTATATATACATGTATATATCTGCAGGGCATGTGCAGAGTAGGAGGAGGAAGTCATCTGACAGAGAAATCACAGTAACATTATTACTCAAACCATGATGGCTGCTTTGAGCTACATAATACACAATTACAGTCATAAAAGTTGTGCACTCTCCACATAAAGATAGTTAAACTTTTAAAAATGTTAACCTCCCCATGTACAGCACAACAAAGTGTACGACATGCAGGAGTACAACCACAGATTCCAGATATTCACAGAGAACAAGAAGCGGATTGACAAGCACAATGAAGGAAACCACTCCTTCACTAGTAAGTATGATTTCAAATTATATATATATGTGATTCATAATAAAATGTATTGAGATCATTCTATGTACAGTCTATGGCAGAGCTGTGTTTCATGTCTTCCTTCAGTGGCACTGAACCAGTTTTCAGACATGACGTTTAGTGAATTTAAAAAGGCTTTCCTCTGGTCCGAGCCACAGGTATGAGAAGTAGTTTGTAAACATGTTTGACTTGGTTTTTTTTGTTGTTGTTATGAGCAGAAGTTATTTTACATACTGTCATTTACAGAACTGCTCTGCTACCAAAGGGAACTACCTCAGCAGCAATGCACCACATCCAGACTCCATCGACTGGAGAAAGAAAGGAAATTATGTGACAGCTGTAAAGAATCAGGTGACGTTTACACAAAAACATTCACAGGGACTTTTTTTTTATTATTATTTTTAGCTGAGGATCTGAAAGGTCAAGAACATTGTTGCTTAGGTCTGCATACTAAAAAAAAATAAAAAATCTTCTGACTGGACTATATTCTCCCACAGTGCAATGCAAAATGGAGGGGTGACTCACAGCTGGAAAAACTCTGTTGATAGTGATGTAACAACCCCAGGAACTCCTTAGAAAACAGAAAAATAATGTCTGGAAAAATCTGTATTAACTGGCTGTGGATTTTAAGATTTGTGTTAAGTTGTAGAGCAGCACATATGAGTTCCTGTTTTTATGAAACAACAGAATTTTCTTATTTATCACAACAAGAACATTCCTTTCTATCTATCTATCTATCTATCTATCTATCTATCTATCTATCTATCTATCTATCTCACTTAAGGGGCCTTGTGGTAGTTGCTGGACTTTTTCCACAACTGGCTGCTTGGAGTCTGTTACTGCCATCAAAACTGGGAAGCTTGTACCACTGGTGAGCTATTTTTACCTCTGTCTAAATCGTTGCTCTCACAATAAGACGAATAGTATTTATTGTACGTAATCTAAAACTAATGGTTTACATTCCTTAGTCAGAACAGCAGCTTGTGGACTGTGCTCAGGACTTTAACAACCATGGATGTAATGGGTGAGATGTGTTTCCTTCCTCCTTTCTGTAACACTGCTTAGTGTATCAGCCAAAGTTTTATAACAAGACCTCAATTCATCTTCCAGCGGTCTCCCCAGTCAAGCATTTGAATACATCATGTACAGCAAGGGACTGATGACAGAGACAGACTACCCGTACAAAGCTTATGTAACTAATCAGTTGTCCTACAGTAAAAAGCTAAACCTCCATAACTTTTAAGGTACATATTTTGATTTGGATTTTTTGTCTCATACTAGGAAAATGATTGTGTGTACAAACCAGACCTGGCTGCTGCTTTTGTGAAGGATGTGGTAAACATAACAGCGGTGAGTGAGCAATCAGTGTTTTACTTCAAGACAGACAATGAAGTAGATGAATGATGTTGTTCTGTTACACGTCAGTACGATGAGATGGGGATGGTGGATGCTGTCGCCACACGCAATCCTGTCAGCTTGGCCTTTGAGGTGACCAGTGACTTCATGTCTTACTACCAGGGTGTGTACACCAGGTGAGAGCAAGTGGTGGAAACAATGTTGTGTCTGTTTTAATTTTACATTCATAAAAAAGATTGACTCAAACAAAGCAACTTGTGACACAGCAATATATAGGCACCCAACACTGAATGGAGTATAATGTTCATACAGCAATTTTCTTTGATGACAATGTCCAGAAAAACATCCATATTTGCTGCTGAAGCCAGAAGTTTTGTTTATTAGAAAATATCTTTTAAAATGATCCCTTTTAATTGAACCTTCAGAAATAACGTAGACACTCAGTTTAAATACTTTTAAACCCCTGAAATGGTTGTAGGGGCCAGGATGTGTTTCTTACTTGTCACTGGGTGTGTGGGTGTGGATGGAGCTGGGGGTGTGGTTGTGGGTGTGTCACTGGGGTGAAGGAGCCAGGCTAATGAATATCACCGGTGCCTGTCTGTAGTTCAGTTTGGTTTTGGTGCAGGGTGAGAGGAGGCAGGGTCCGAACACTTCTGTTGACCGCTAGTCAATGTAATCATGTGACCCAGTTCCGTAGATCCTTGCATGTATGTTCAGGATTCACGTCTTTGTTGGAAGATCAAATAAACATCACGAAACTGCAGAAATGGCTACGTGTCACTTCCTGGATGCGCGTCAGACAGAGCCCTGAACTCTCCCCTCTGTGGCTAAAACTGTTGCTGATAGCCACGCAATAATGGTACTTAATTGTGCTGATTAACCAGCCATTGTTAATTTTAGAAAGCAAATGCAAATAAATAATCTTTTGCCACACATTCAATCAGACAAGGATGTGCTCACTTACAATGCATATGTAAAAAAACAAAAAAACACATGAATTATATTGACATTGCATTGTGCCAAAGCAATGCTAAATTTATCCTCACCCAATTCTGAAATGAATAAGGATCTGGAAAGACAGTTTATAATATCCTGTTTGATTTAAAATGCTTGTCTGCTTTCTTTGGTGTGTAAAAGTTCTGTGCACCAAAATGAAGGCATTTTCTGTCAGAGATTTAGTTCCTCATTTTTTAACAGCTCAGTCATGTGTATAAAATTAGGTGTAACTCTCTTCCTACTTCCTCCTGCAGCACTAAATGCCACGATACCACAGACAAGGTGAACCATGCAGTGCTCGCCGTCGGCTATGGACAAGAGAATGGTACCCCCTACTGGATTGTAAAGAACTCATGGGGATCCAGCTGGGGCATGGATGGGTAATTCTTCTATTCAGTTGCATGCAGGAAAATATTACTAAGTGTATATGAACCAGAAAAATATTGCAAATATGTTTCTCTCTCACAGATATTTCCTCATTGAACGTGGAAAGAACATGTGTGGACTTGCTGCCTGCTCCTCTTTCCCAGTGGTGTGATTTTTTTTTTTACATGACACAAAAAAAATGTTAGAATGGTAAAACCCAGATATCTTTCATCATCATTTTTGTTTTATAATCAGTAAGCTGTGGTTCTACAGAAAGGGAGTATAGTTTAATCTCAGGTGATGCACTATGATGACCTCGTTGAAATTATATATTATATGGGTATACTATGTAATCACAACAACTAAAATGATCACTTCACTGCCAGTTATTCAAATCATTATGATATATTTCACAAGCAAAATCTATTAAATCTGTTCTGTTCTGTCTTTGATCCCAGTATTTTGCAGCTGCATGCAAGATGGCAAAATATGATGACTATAGTAATAAAAATTGAGGAAGCTACAATCATAATCACGTGTTTTATTCTTTTGTAAAAATGAAAAATAAAAACTGCTGCAACCATGAAAAAGTTTTATTGAGTTTTTATTTGAGGGCTGAACTGTCTTAGTGCCACAACAAGAGATATATATTAAAAAATAAATAAATACAAGCAATTCAAGAACATAGGATTTATGAGAAGGAATCCTATGGTACGTCTAAGTTTATTCGTTTACCTCCTAACGATACTAAAATGGACATGCTCACTATGAATCTTAGTAAATTAAAAACAAATAGCTGCTTGAAATTTTTGGTAAGAGTGCATCAATCATAGACTATATAAGAAATATTAATATTATTTCTATATACAGTTTTTTTTGTACCTGTACAAAATATATATGGACTATAACTTTTAAACGTAAAGCTGTCATAACTGGCAATAAATAATCTATGTGCATTCAGGTTCATTATAGTTTTAGTCTAATATGTCTTTGACAGACAGCCCCCAGTCACTCCAGTGTGCACGTCGTATGACTACATTTCCCAGAATCCCAGCGGCGTCCTTCCGGTTTGCCGTCGGCCAATGAGGAGGCGGTTTGTTGAATGGGCGCAAAATCTGTTGTTTGTATATATGGCACCCCAGCGTATATCAATGTGGATGTAAAACTCGTTAATGAGACTGTTGGAGTTTAATGAACTTTACTAACAACCCAGCAGCGGGACAAGCGGAGCACAAGCCTCAGCAGCCTTGTCTCATCTTGAGCTCCGAGCACTGCTCAGGAAGCTGGCTGCCACTTCTTCAACCGAGCTCGAATTGCTAGCTAGCTAACACTCGCCAACTCAGCTTCATAATAACAATGTCCAGTCTTCCACAAAATAACTTGAAGGAACAGCTGGCGAGGCACAGCAATGCTGCTCAAAGCAAACTGTCTCTGGCTAAACCCAAATCGGGGTAAGTGAGGTTTAAGTACCAGAACATTAAATCACCATTGAACCATTAGCTGTCAGCTTGAGCTAACTGATGATGAACAATAATAATTAGCATGACAGGGATAGTAATATATTGTTTGAGATTACTTACTGTGGAAAGATGTGTTTACTGCCATATACTCATACAGTCAGGACTCGTGTCACAACGCGACATGAACATTTTTACGTTTAGTCTCTGCAGGAGTCTTTCCTGCAGAGAGACAGTAAGCTCACGGCAGTTTTAAGTTAAATGCAATCACTTGTAACTACTGATAGATCTGAGATGAGATCTTGTGTCTCTACTTGCTTCAGCTGCTCTGATACAGGTACCAGGTTGCTCACGTCAGAAAAAAATATGAGCATTTGAAACAAATTAGCCATCTGTCTTTGACAACTTTGCATATGTCAATGCTTCTACAGAGTTTGACTCTCCTGCATAGCATATAAATGCTCATAACACTGTTACATTATGTTTCCATACATTCACACCTTTTTGTTTATGTTTTTAGGGCATTTTCTTTTAAAAAGAAGTCTGCATCAGGTACAACCAAGGTGGAAGTCCCAGCCAAGGTAATCAGCGCAAATGTTTTGGCAAGCAGGAATGTCAATGTC
The DNA here is from genome assembly GCA_900323345.1 of Pseudochromis fuscus. NCBI lineage: Eukaryota > Metazoa > Chordata > Actinopteri > Pseudochromidae > Pseudochromis > Pseudochromis fuscus. Next base: position 5,242 of record OOFC01019299.1, read on the forward strand.
CCTAACAACCGTTTGGTGACTAAGTCTCCTTTGATATTTTCAAACAAGCTTGAAAGACCTCAAAAATCCAAAATCAACAGCTTCTTCCCTGTAAATTCACAATGCAAGTCAGAATCCATCAACCCAGCAGATAACTCGTCTCCTGCATGTCAGACTCCTTCAGCAGTGTCAGGTAATAAAGTGAGTTCAGCGCCAACAAAACGTGACAGTGAGTTTTGTAATGGTGATGGAATCGTTTCCACAAGTCTGAATGCATCTTGTGGATTCCCGATGGATGACTGGGATGATCTGGATGACTTTGAAGTGCCTGCAAAAGCAAAAAATGACTCCTTCATGTCAGAAACCTCAGGGAACAGCAGAAAGCCTTGTTCATCTCCTAATGAGGAAGAAGCTGAATCCAGAGGGAAACTAAGCCCTAATTCCTTTTCTATCACATCACACTTGAACAACAAGAATGGTGAACAATCTCTAACAGAACCAGATAAGTTGGAGAGGAGTGTCAACAAAGCTGCTGATTTGCCAGGATCTAGTTTGACTGAAGAACCAACAGAATTTGTAGTGGAAGATTCTCCAGTTAAAAGGACCAGAAGACGACATCTTCCTGCCCTACCACAGTCTGTGTTGAGTGACAGCGAAGAGGAAAGCAATGCTGTGTCTGAACCTTTTGAAGAAAAGACAGGTACCTGGCTGGCTATTTATACATTTAACAGAGTACACAGCCCTTCAAAACAACACACAAGCTAATGTGGAATGTATATTTTTGCTTTTCAGACAATAAGATAAAATTGATTGACCCAACGATAATAGATCTTGATGGTAACTCAGAACCTGAGGATGACCTTGATTACATTCCCCCTTCACCAATCCCAGATGAGATCTCTTATACAACCTCTGCCCTGGAAACAAGGTCAGTAGTATAAGTTAAATATGCATTTTGCCTCTGTTCTCATAAGTTTTAGTTTATACATCATGAAAGCAAACCAGAAGTTGAAACTGAAAGGATCACGCTTACTGTTACTATTGTTATGTATTTATCTTACTGCCACAAATGTTTTCTTTGTAGCGGTGCCTCTAGAAAAATTGGGGGGAGTCTAGGTTCATGGACAGTGTTCATGCTACTAAACGATAGACTTATCACACCATTTGAATCATTGTAATATCTGCAGTTATCACACTAACCCTCTTAATTAGATGTTATGTTGACCTGGAATGTTGTACTTACCTGGCTGGACTTAAAATTGTCTCTTATCAAACAAAAGTAAATCAGCTGAGACTCAAAGTCAACACCACCCCGTGAAATCAAAGAGCCCCACGACAGCACCATGTCAACCTTCACATCACCACTTACAAGACAAAGCAAGTGAGTGTTTTTCAGATTTGTTAAATCTTCATTTTGCTCATTTTGCCCAAAAGTGTTTTGTCGAATCATCTATTTGTTATCACTTAATCTTTATTTTTTTTTGTGACCACCTCACAGATGAACAGCTCTTCAGTATCATGGAGTCCATTTGTGCTCTGGTTGATTCCATCCCTGAACATGAACTAATAGCTCTCTCCTGTGGGGATGAACTTCTACTGAAGAGGGCTCAGAGGTGTGTTCATTGGAGTAGGAAACAGCTTTGTTGTGTTTTCCCATCTTTAATGATATCTCGGTGCGATTGCAGTGAATTGCCTTTTTTCTGCAGGAAGCGGATTCTCGCAACAGGTGGCGAGTCTATCTTGAGGATGCAGCAGCCTGACAGCACAGTGATTTCTGAACCCAGCTTTAAAGAAACATCTTCTAGCTGCGGTGCATCTAGTGTTATGTCCCACAGCAGTTCTGTGTCTCTGGACTCCAAGAAGCCTCTTCAGCTGAGGAAATCTTCAGTCGTCTCTGTGAACTATGACTCTCATCCCTCTGACAGTATGGTTGATCCTAAAACCCCGCACAGGAAGGAAAGTAGGACAATATGTCTGGAAGATGAGAGTATCTGTGACTCTTTTAATTTTTCTGAGAAAGCCAGCATGGATCTTGATGAACCAGATCTCTTTTTCTCGTCTAAGAAGCCAGCGACTGAAGTCCAGAACCGATCTAAAACCCCAGTGTTTACAGCGGAAGATGATATAGAGGCAGACGACTTTTACATTGACGACTTTGACATAGATGACCTGAATGACTCTGATATCCCTGATTACTTTGACGAACCCTCGACTTCATCAGTTTCTGGACAAATCTCCAGAACTATGACTTCAACAATAAAAGAGGGAGGACCAAGCAAGTCCTCATGGGAGAAGAAACCAACGACACCGACCTCTGCACCAGCACCTTCAAAGATCTGTTCCCCAGGCAAGTTAACATGGAGTGAAGAAATTGTCTCACGAGGGACCAAAATTCTCAAACCAGTTTAAGTCTTTTATTTTTATTATTCATATTTTTATATTTACCTGTGTCCAACAAGATTGTTGTTATCTTACTTGCAGCAAGGTGCCACTGTTTTCAGTTTACAGTTTTACGGCAATATCAACGGCAACACTCTGAATGCTACATAGTTCTCGTTTCAACCTACAACACGGAAGATAATCTGATGTACTTAAATAATACATGGCCTGATTTTGAACCTTCATGGTGTGGGTTGGAGTTCAGGTATTGGATCCGCTGTTTTAAATTTTCTTTGTCGTTGCAGAACCCAACTTCAGAAACCCAGCTCACGATCGCTTCAGGGGCTTCAACTTCCCCCACTGCCAAGAAATGATGAAGATCTTTCACAAGCGCTTTGGACTCCATCAGTTCAGGTTTAATCAACTAGAAGCAATTAATGCTACGATTCTGGGTGAAGACACATTTGTTTTGATGCCGACAGGTTAGTGGAAGCACAGTTAACTTAAAAGTATGGGTTGAATAACTGCGGGGAAGATATCCTGACCTCTCAAAACTAATGTATTTTTAGGTGGAGGTAAAAGCTTGTGCTATCAGCTGCCAGCCTGCATCTCACCAGGAGTCACTGTGGTTATTTCCCCACTCAAATCACTTATTGTAGACCAGGTCCAGAAGCTCACCACACTAGATGTAAGTATGTATGTTCTCACTTGTCTGTGTGATCAAAGAGAAGTGAGATGTTTTATAATATGTGGTACTCAGAAATCTTGTTGCTTTTAATAGTATTACAGTATAATAAATTTAGTGAAACGGTGAGATAAACAGCAGTTTAATTGATATTGAAAAGACTACATAATTATTTTATAATATGCTACATTTCAGATTCCAGCAACAAGTCTGTCGGGCACTATAAGTGACGGTGAAGCTGCAAGGATTTATATGCAGCTTTCCAGGAAAGAGCCCATCATTAAACTGCTCTATGTCACACCTGAAAAGGTGAGGTGTTTGTGATCTACACATGAATAATGAAAGTGTTTTCTAGTTTACTATAATTTCAGTAATTATGGTTTTTGAACAACACAAGACTGATCTTATCTCCCTCCTCAAGGTGAGTGCAAGTAACAGGTTGATCTCCGCCCTGCACAACCTGTACGAGCGAGGCCTTCTGGCTCGGTTTGTTATTGATGAGGCCCACTGCGTCAGTCAGGTGTGTTCCTCTGTTTTCATTTATACACAGTCTGCAGCACGCTTTTATTTTTGCAACAGCCATCGTGAATCATCACATCAAACCATCGTCTCTTTAAATCTTTCAGTGGGGACATGATTTCCGTCCAGACTACAAGAAGTTGCATGAGCTGCGTCAGAAGTTCCCCAACGTGCCCATGATGGCTCTGACAGCCACCGCCACTCCCCGTGTGCAGAAAGACATCCTCAACCAGCTGAATATGACTCGGCCGCAAGTGTATGTGTTCACTGTATCCGTTTGCTATGTCTTAGTTTTATAACTGCAATGTTGTTGGGTTTTTTTGTAATTATTGTTAATATTGCTGAGAATATTACAACAGTAGCTACATTTTCCTTTGATGTGTTTTCAGGTTCACCATGAGCTTCAACAGAACAAACCTAAAGTACTCTGTCCTGCCCAAAAAACCCAAAAAGGTTGATGAGGACTGCATCTGCTGGATCAAGAAGCACTACCCACGTAAATAATTCAGGACTTTTTCCGATCCTGGCGCCAGCTATTTTTAGAAAAGCTGTTGTAACTGCTGTGTTAAAAATTCAACTGTATATGAACACTTTGAGGTCTTACATGTCTGAATGTTGAAGGAACAGTATGTCAGAAATCATTACAGTCAAGAAGCCCTGTGGATCATCCATTCAACTCTGTTCAGTAACTGCTTTTATAAGGAAGTTCTTATCAAAAATAGTTCACCTGCCATTTTTGTCGAATACTGAAAGGCTCTGGGGTCAGCAGCTTTGTAATGACAGAACATTTTGAATTGTCCCACCAAGGCACATTTTCCACATTGAATTTGTCTCTGGTTTGTAACCCTGTGTCTGTGTGTGTTGCAGGCGACTCGGGCATTGTGTACTGCCTGTCTCGTAACGACTGTGATGCCATGGCAGAGAGTCTGCACAGAGCAGGGATATTAGCTCTGTCGTATCACGCTGGACTGAGCGATGGTGACAGAGAGTACGTGCAGACCAAATGGATCAATCAGGACGGTTGCCAGGTCAGGTGACAACTCGATTATTGATACACAGATCACTAATAGCGTAGGTGCTTGATACAAAGCACAAAGCTCATAGTAACATGTTGCAAACCAGTAGATGTGTCAAGGATTTAAAATCTCACTCTACATTGTTCTGCTTTCACTTTTGTCTCCAGGTCATCTGTGCCACCATAGCCTTTGGGATGGGGATTGACAAGCCCGATGTGCGCTATGTGATCCATGCTAGTCTGCCGAAGTCGGTGGAGGGTTACTACCAGGAGTCAGGGAGAGCCGGCAGAGACGGAGAGATCTCTCACTGCATTCTCTTCTACTCCTACACTGACGTCCACCGAATCAAGAGGATTATCAGCAGTATGTGACCAAAAAAATCCAATTTAAAAACCCTTTTCTGCTGTTTGCAAAATTGATGTGGTTGTTCTGTGATGAATATTTACTAGTTTTGTGTCATCACAGTGGACAGAGAAGGGGACAAACACACCAAGGCAACTCATTTCAACAACCTACACAGCATGGTGCACTTCTGTGAGAACATGATGGAGTGCAGAAGAATGCAGCTGCTCGCGTACTTTGGGGAGCTGAGGTTCAACAGAAGCTTCTGTAAAGACCATCCAGACGTCAGCTGTGACAACTGCGCCAAACCCAATGTAGGAAGCAATTCTTCATCGGTTATATATATGTGTGTGTATAAAACCTACCTGGCTGTTTCTAATAGAAACAACAATATTCCTACACGCAGCAATACAAGATGAGAAATGTGACTGAAGATGTGAGGAAAATCGTGAGGTTTGTCCAGGAGAACTGCGAGAAAGTTGGGGCAAGGTTCGGCAAAACTGCTCAGCAAAACCGGCTGACACTGAACATGCTCGTGGATATCTTCATAGGTACAGTACACGCACGTGTGCCAGTTTATTGACGATGAAACTAGTGATGAACTGTAAACGTTCTCTTGTTCTTGTCAGGTTCTAAATCTGCAAAGGTACAGACGGGAATGTTTGGGATGGGAGGAGCTTACTCCAGGCACAACGCCGATCGTCTCTTTAAAAAACTGGTTTTGGATAACATCCTTGTCGAGGACCTCTACATCACTAACAACGGTCAAGCTGTGTCTTATATATCTGCTGGAACCAAAGCCATGAACGTGCTGTCTGGGAACATGCAGGTAACAGGTCATTCATCATTGTAGTGTTCCTACTATTCAAAATATTTAGCACTAACTGGCACTCATCGTTTCCCAGGTGGACTTCTACGAGACGGAGAGTGCGTCCAGCATCAGGAAGCACAAAGCTGCTGTGGCCAAGAACGTCTCCAAGAGGGAGGAGAAGGTTCAGGAGTGTCTGAAGGAGCTGACAGACCTGTGCAAGCAGCTGGGGAAGGCGTTTGGCGTTCACTATTTCAACATCTTCTCCACTAGCACTTTGAAAAAGATCGCCGGTAGTTTCTAAAACTACTCCTGAAATTATTGGACATATAATAATGTGATCTTGTAAGATACAACTAGCATTTTATAACTTTTTTCCCCCCTCAAACAGAGAAGCTTTCCTCTGAATCCAGCGTCCTCCTTCAAATCGATGGTGTCACTGAGGACAAACTGGAAAAGTACGGAGCTGAAGTCATTCAGGTGTTAGAGAAATACTCTGAGTGGCAGCTACCTGGTAAGAGACCTGCACCCACTGTCATTTACTGGTTTACCTGTTCATACTTTGCACATTAAAGTTGCATGTGCTGTATAACAGAGGAGCAGGCTGACGGTGGTGGAGACGGGTGGATCGACGTGACACGAGGACGCTCACACGGAGATTATGATGACGAGGACAACATGGAGTCCTCCACCTATTTCCATGATCAGGCTGCACAGGGACAGAAACGAAAGAAAGCTCCGTTCTTCAAGTACTCCAAGAAGAAAAGAGCATATGGCAACGCAAGCAGTTCTAAAGGGTTCGTACTGTGTTTACGTCACATTTCATTTCATTGCTTAGGAATGCTATTTAGCAATTACTGACATCCTCTTTGCTTTGTCCTACCCCCATGTTGCTGTGGTGGTGTTGGTGGATTCAGTCGTGGGTACAGCAGTAATAAATCATCATCCAGCTCCAGAGGTAGAGGCAGAGGTGAAGGTCGAGGGAACAGGAGTTCAGCGGGGGATGCATCAGCAGGCCGGAGACCAGGATTACTGGCTGCCCCAATGCCTCAAACCAACCAGCGATCCTTCCTGAAGCCAGCCTTTTCTCACTTGAACTAGGCCTAGTCTGTTGATGGATCTGACTTAGCTGGATGCAAAACTACTTTTCCACTACATTGTCAAACTACTTGATATCATTTCACAGTTTATTGGAATAGCATATTTAATTTTTGTACATTTATGTCCAGATTTTATAATTGTTGTAAATTGTTGTGAAAGTAACTTGAACTTTATCTCTGCAGAACTTCACTGTCTTTTTATATGTACATTTTTATTTTTTTTAATTAACGGCTAATAAAAAAAATAAACTGAATGTGCTGAATTTGTGTTGTTCCACAAAACCACAGAGGGAGCCACATCAGATTTTTATTTAATGTTTATTTCAAGTTTGAATAGTTTTTATTTAATGGCACCAGTTACAAGGGACTATTGGAGAGAAACAATATTTTATACTGACTTGTACAGAAGGTTACCTACAGTACAAACATGGGTTTGGAATGGATCAGACTGAACAAGAACTGGATTTGGCACATGGATTTATATATATATATACTTGTATATTAAACGTAATTAAACAGCAATCTCCAATCTGAGGATAGAACGAGGCAGACTACATAACACACCACCAGACATGGATATGCATACACATTGAAGTGTACGCATGGTTGTGTGAGGGTCTGTCTACTGGGAGCGAGCAGAGGGGACAAAAAGGAAGATGTCCTTCATTAAGACTAGTTTTATCAAACCCCCGCAGTGTGACGAGCATCATTCATAATGTGTTGAATATAAAATCTATGTAGCCAATTGAGACAAAATCATTTGTTTTTGGTTATGTACCGTATTTTCCGGACTATTGATCACATCTGTCTATAAGCCGCTATTGAATTTATTCGAACAGTGTCATGTCCTCCACTCTGACCAGGTCTGATGTGACGACGCTAATGTATCGGCGGCACGGACCTTGCTAGCTTGTAAAAAGCTAACGAGCCTCGTGCTGCCGATACATAAGTCACACCGGTGTTTAAGTTCAAAGCGTCGGAAAAAAAGAAGCGGCTTATAGTCCGGAAAATACGGTAATTCCTTTTTGTTCCATAAATATCAACAAAAAGTAGATGTTTGAAGAACCACTAGTGATAGTCTTGAAAACTTTATTCTTGTTCTTGTGTTTCTGAGACGACTTTATTCAACTTTACGATGAAATATGTAGAAAAATACTGGGAGCTGACAGAATAACAAGAACACCTCACAGTAAAGTGCAGTCCAGTTGAACATTATCTCAGACATGAACACCTTTTTAATACAGTGTCACAAAAAAATTACATGTTCAGTTGTAAATTGGAATTACAGTATACCATGCAGGTGTTTCTGTTATTGAGTCCAACTCCATCTCCCCTATATTTCAAAACTGATGCCGCATCTTTCAATGCACCACGTATTATTTGCAAGGCTGTACCTTTTCAAGTATAGATGAGCTGATTTCCTTTAAAAAATATGGACGACAATCAAACTTTATCATCAGTCAAACCATCTCCCGTGAAGTAAAGTAACTGTAGAATATGTAAACATGACACAGCAACTGAAATTTAAAGTCAGATAAGACAAGAGATTTTGTGCTGATCGTGAACATTACAAACAGAGACAGAGATGAACACTGTTCCCCCTCTCAGCCCGGATGGAGATTTAAGGATGGAGAAGACTGTAGGAGTAAGGGATGTTGTGTCTTTCTGTCTCCATTCCTTCATCTTTGCCACTTTGGTAAACTGCAGAGTTAGGATCCAGGCACAGGGAACAATCTGTCACTTAACAGCAAAGAAAACAGCAGAACAAACATCCACACAAGAGGTCTCTGAGGAAAATGGAGTTCTTTATAAATTGGTATTACTGAATGCAACGGTAACTTAAGTGTCTCAGTGGTCACATCGTCGTTAGAGTCGGCACAACAGCAATTTGGTAAGAGGTTTTCGAGAAACAGAAAGGACATATCTGACTTATCAAACGTCATTCATTGGATATCTGGTACACAAGTTTGTAAATCGCATCTTTTTGCTCTTACAGCTTGTTATTGCTCCTTGAATAATGCTGCCTTTTTTAATTTGTTGCATGTTCAGAGAGACCACGGAAGCTACATAATGCTGATCGGCGTAAGAGAAAACCTTTGCAGACAGACCTTTAGAGAGATGTCTAACAACTCAGCCTGGTTGGACTGATGGTTCGTTGTGACCTCAGTGAAAAAAGTAATAAATATGAATATGAATGTACACAAAATAAAAAGGCAACCCACCCACCCTGCTCCACCCCTTGTTGGGAAAAAATTTGCTTCGTCTTTGCATCTGCTGTTTACTGAGACGTGTCCGAGTTGCAAACTATTAACTTGACATAAATAGAAGCTCCTACACGGCACAGGTTGCTCGCCAGTGTAGCTCTTAATGATCTGATATTTCCCTTCAGCATTGTGCTGGGAAATGTCAGCGCTGATTCCTCCACCAGAGATAACTACGGTTCGTGAAAGATAATGAGCTACAGGAGTGGATCCAGCCACAACGCCAAAGTGCATGCTACTCTGTGGTCAGGACTACAATTTAGCCAAGGACCGAAACGCTCAGACTACACAGGAGCAAACCAAGATAGTAGCACCTTCAGTGGAGCAGCTGCAGGGGGGGCAGAAAAAAACAAAAAAACCCTGTACAGCCATTAGATTGATCAATCACCAAGTGCGTTCCCTTCCCAATTTGTATTTAAATCCTACTTCCTGTCTCGTCTACCTTTCCCTCACATCATGCCTTTCACTTTGCTCTGTCTAAACCTCCTCTGCTATCACCTCGAATCTCGTTTCCACTCCTACATATGGACACACTAACACTTACACCTGCACGCAGTACAGGAGGTAGACACGCAGTAAAAAACAGATTTTACCCAGAATCCAGCAGCCATGACAGTTATTGCTCCCTGGAGCTGTGAGGCTGAAGAGTCCTGAGGCCAGAGCGTGGCCAGAATATCAGGGGCAGGTATTATTTGATATAATACTGTTAAGACTTGTTAATATCATCTTTTGTTTTGGCTGATATGTGACTGAAGTATATAGCTGAGAAGAAAGTGCATGAGATATCTCAGTTTCCACCAATAGTTTTGTTTCCAGTCACATTTCAGTTTAGTTTTTTTTTCAGGCTGTAAGTAAATATTATTTTCTTCCACAAAATTTCTCAATTTCTTTTTTCCCAATCTGACCAACGGTCAAAATTTCATTAGAGCAGCTGAAACCATAAAAAAGCCATATGCAATAGCTGCCAAATAATTTTCAGTCAACAAATAACTAATTGTTTCAGCCTTAGTTTAATTCTACTTAGTTTAATTCTACGTTGGGGCCACGAGTCGTGTTGTGTTTTTGGTGCAGATCCAGTCAGTCAGGCTTGTGGTCGCCTCTCCAGTCACGTTGGACATGTACTAAAGTTCTTATGAAAGGTGAAAATGTGTTTGGATTATTTGGTATTTAATGCAAATGTAATGATATATTCAGGTTTTATTCGATACAAATACATATTTAAAATAATCATTAAACTTGCACACTCACTGAAGGCTGATTCACTGCTGGTGGAGTGATGAGAGGTGTGATCAGTGTTGAGTGGATCTGGATAAAAGCCCTGTTTTTTTGACCCCCGTTCACATTTCCATAAATGCCTCTGACCTTACTTGAAACACAGCGCTAAAAAAGGTATAATTTAATCTTCAATAACAAAATAACATTTCAGTTCTGTTAAAATATACATGGAAAACCTGTCAATATATATTAGGAAACAAACTAATTTGTACAAAAAGTACATCATTACTCTTACTCTAACAATAATATAGTATGATACATAAACCTAAGAGCAAGGTTGATATGAAACCAAAATAAATCATAAACTCTTCATAGAAAGAAATCATTGAAATTCATCGAATTTCAACTTGATGAAAAAAAAAAAAAGCAAATCAAATTAATTGGAGAAATAACAGAACAACTGAACAAATGAGCACATTCAAAGTACTTAATTATTAAAACCATATCAGCATTGCACATCTATCTAGGCTATTAGCTATTGGTGCCAGTGAATCTTTGCTCATCATGAGTATTTCTCTAACCGCATCTGACACTATTGGGTCACATGACACTACTGGTACTGGTTTAATTGACTGTATCCTTATAAAATGTTAGAAAAACAACGTTGATTTTCACCTGTTGACTTCGTGCAACGTCGTGCACTGAAGTGTAATTGTGTCTTAAACAATCAACAAAACTCTAAACTGCCAACAGTCGTCGATATCTTTTCACAAAAGGCATTTGGTAATCACCCTGTCTGATCTCTGTTTAATGATCCTTCTCTGGTTTTCCCTTCAGACTGCTCTGCTTCTTCTGGTGATGTTAGTCTGCACTTCATCTAGTTGACTTCTAATGGGGATGAATTCATTTCAAAATTATTACATCACTTTGACTCACATATACTTCACAGCAGTAGGCCTTTTGACTCCAACGTAACTCACTTCCATCCTTTAATGACATATCAACTTCCTTGATTACCATTCATTATCTCTTTCCCCTTTTTTTATGCAAACACATTAGCAATAAATAATAACTGAAGGCAACGTTCATCCGTTGCGACAAAATCTTCCGTTCCCGTAAAAAGGAACTGTTTAAAATTCTTCAGTTCTTTGATTTACAGTTTTAATTTTTTTCCTTTGTGTTATTTGAAAAAATAAAAT
>OOFC01019301.1:0-20826 GCA_900323345.1 Pseudochromis fuscus
AATGGCACTGCAGCTCAGCAGTGCAGCCCTCGAGTACTCGTGTCAGGTGCAGTGGGAGGGAGGCAGCTGAATCCATGACGCATGTTTTAGAAATGTTCTTTTATTTATTTTTTGCCTTAAGAAAAAAAAGGGAAAAAAACCCAAACTCCACACTGTACCTGCTGTTGTGTAATGTCGGTGTTGGATAGTGAGTGCAGTGAAGTCTCTTGTCATCGCAAACACTCAGATTGTGATTGATTGTGTAGATACTCCACATTCTTCAGCTGTTTCTGTAGTTTGCCCTGATCCTCCATGTTGGTGCCGGCGAAGCTGTGTGAGTGTGCGTGCGTGCGTGCGTGTGAGTAATGGGCTTTTGTTTCCTCTTTGTTTTTGTAGGAAGTTGTTGTCCAGTGACCGTAATCCTCCCATAGATGACCTGATTAAGTCCGGGATCCTTCCTATACTGGTCCACTGCCTGGACAGAGATGACAAGTAAGCAGCAGCAGCAGCCTCCTGTAATTCTGTTTGTCTGCACAGAGTGGTGAATCATGCTTTTTAATGTGCGATAATTATAGTACAACTCAGCCCTTCCTTTTTTTTTTTTTTTTTTTTTTTCACTGATCATGTTGAGTTCATGTACACTTCAAAGTTATGCTAATGAGGCAGCGGGGTTTAGCCCAGCCTACATCTGAACAGTGTTGGAAGTTATGTAAATGTGTTCCAATTTTCACCTTCCAGGAATGGCAGAACAAAAATGAGTCATCAGCATGCTCTTACTGTTTAACACCCCTGCCCAATCACACTCATTTCTACCCACCTCTCACCTTTTGTCTCTCTCCAACAGCCCGTCTCTCCAGTTCGAGGCAGCCTGGGCTCTAACCAACATAGCGTCGGGTACCTCAGAGCAAACCCAAGCTGTGGTCCAGTCCAGTAAGTCGCACTGTATCACAATAGACTATTTCTTTTCTCCTGGATTTAATTTGAGTCTCTTAAAATGTTGAGTGGTCTACTAATGGCTTCTGTCATGTAAGTTACATATCAAATGAGTATATTATCATTATATTAATCTGTTTGGCAGATTCAAGTCTATCTGTAAACCTGCACCTTTTTTAATTTTGAAAACGTGATTGTTTTTGTTCATATATTTATTTATTTATAGAGTGTCCTCTTAATCTTGATTTTTGCGTCATTAAATGGATTCATGACCCACACTCAGAGGCTGTGATTGATCACGTTTGAACTGAGACACTGGGAAAAAAGTGAACTTCAGGATTATTAACTTGTACGATCCACAACGCCACAATTTGAGATTCATTCTGCAGGTTTAACAGCAGAGTTTGAATATCTTCGGCTTTTGAATGGTTGTATGTAAGATGTGGATGAACTTTGTCTTCTGTCTTTCAGTTTTGTCATTGTTGTATTCCTGCGTTCATCTCTTCTCTCTTTGTGTAGATGCTGTTCCTCTGTTCCTGAGGCTGCTTCACTCTCCTCACCAGAATGTGTGTGAACAGGCTGTCTGGGCCTTGGGCAACATCATAGGTGAGTTCTCTGAATATGAGCGTGTTAACAAATTACAAATCTAGTCGGTGCAGATATGATATATTGTGTGTGTGTGTGTGTCTTTGTGTTTTCCACAGGTGATGGCCCTCAGTGCAGAGACTATGTGATCAGCTTGGGTGTGGTCAAACCCCTGCTCTCCTTCATCAGTCCCTCCATCCCCATCACCTTCCTCCGCAACGTCACCTGGGTCATGGTCAATCTGTGCCGCCACAAGGACCCTCCTCCACCCATGGAGACGATCCAGGAGGTGTGTATGCATGTCGAGGAAAAAGTGTGTGTGTGTCTGCAACATTGCGGACCACTTCAGGTTTTGTAATGTCTTCAGTTTGGAAGTAGGATACTCAGGGACTTTGACGTATGGAAGATGTCCTGAGATGTAGCAGAAGTCTCTATCAGGACAAACTTTTGAAAAGGTGGTGGTGGTAACTGTCTGAATTCCAACAATATATCACCCATAGACCAGGGCTCAAAAATCTGGCCAATATGGAAGTGCAAAAAAGTGCAATACCAGTGATGGCCACTAGATGCTGGATCCTGTTGATTTCATTTTAAAAATTGTCTTTGTGAAATACTCAATCTTTTTTTTGTCTAGTGGTCTATCTCGAAGTAAATTTAATATACATAATGAATAGAAGGGAAAAAGTGGAAGATTTGGGGGCGTTGTTAGTTTGATTGACAGGTCTTATCTCCAGTGAGACGGCAATGAACTCCAGTTTCATATGCAATGAGTAGAGCCCACGAGTTCAAGGGTCAGGCCCTCCTCCTCAGTCCTCCTTTTATATCCAAATATGGTCACTTCTGGCTCCAAACAAAAAACATTGTGACGCTCAAATGCCAAACTTCTGGCTTCAAGACGCAAGTCCACAAACCAACAGGGGACATCACGTTAGTGTTGTCCTTTTACACACAGTGTATGACATCACTATATGTATTCCCTTAAAGAGACCACAAAAGAAAAGCAACAATGTAATATTGCAATCAGATGTTCTGGACGGTGCAGCTGATGAACATTTTGTGGCAGAAACAGCAAAATTTCTTCCAGAGTGAAATATAAACTTGTGTGTTGAAATTAATTAAGGTGAAGCAGAAATTTCACAGTGAGTAATTATGCAGCTTCGAACACATCTTCATCAAGCACATTAGGGAACTTTTTTGGTGTTTTCAATAATGTTTTTTCCACCTAATGACGCTTTTTTTTCCCCCCTTCTGTCTAAATTGTTTTCTCAGATCCTGCCAGCTCTCTGCGTGCTGATCCACCACACTGATGTCAGTGTAAGTTCTCAGATTTTTAACAGGCATCATTCGGGGCTGTGGCCTTACTCAAATATATAAGCAGCGCTGTTTTACACCAGGGGGTGAAACCTTTTCTGTTGAATGAATTTAAATTGAAAAAGAAAATGCATTTATTAGAATTATTTGGTATTTTTCTGCCTCCAGATCTTGGTCGACACAGTCTGGGCTCTGTCCTACCTGACGGACGCTGGGAACGAGCAGATCCAGATGGTCATTGACTCTGGCATCGTCCCACATCTGGTACCTCTGCTCAGTCACCAGGAGGTCAAAGTTCAGGTATGGAGAGGGCAGAAGTGCAATTTTGGATTCATTTAATGTGAATTTCTGAATAAGTTTCATGTTTTAAAGAAGCATCAGTGTCAAGTTGGAGATATCAGTAGCTGACAAACACTCCTGGGAAGTTTTTATGTTTGATTTCCAAAGAATATGTTTTATGTTATTAAAACAGTTTAACAGCAGCACCTCTTCTTCTCCACATCCAGACTGCTGCCCTGAGAGCTGTAGGGAACATTGTGACCGGCACAGATGAACAGACCCAGGTGGTGCTCAACTGTGACGCCCTCAGCCACTTCCCTGCACTTCTCACTCACCCGAAGGAGAAAATCAACAAGGTAACGACAATCTCCATCCTTTTCCTCAACACCCACACACACACACACACACACACACACACAGTCTCAAAGTCCTGCCTCAGTTGTTTTGGAAGTGATGAAATCAGAGACCTGGTGTGAGTGTGAATGCTGTGTGAAAGATAATAGGTGGGATGGATAGCTAATGGTAGGAATCCACAACCTGGAGAAGAAGATGAAGAGGACGTCGGTGACTGGTTACCTGTAGTTAGTGGTGAGGGGAGTTGGGGAGGTGGGTGGAGGGAGGATGCTAGTCTGCGCGCATGTGATTGAGTGTGTGATAGCATGGGTCGGAGGAGAAAAGGGTGCTGAAGACCAAGAGTCTCTGCTGATATCGAAGTGCATCTGAGACCAGTCACTTATAAAACGAGGCCCCTTTTTGTGACTGGGCGATGATTAGAGCCTCAAAGCCACCCTCTCCCCACCCACAGCGCTCGGTCTCTACCAGAGGTCACGCCTCGCGGTGGACCTCTGGATATTCTGATCCAGCTCAGACACACAAACTACTTTCACTGTGTAAAAAAATCGGATGTCTTCTTTGCTGGTTGATCAAACCTGAACACAATTTGATGCAGCTGTCCCTCACGCCTGTGTTTGTGCTTCTTGTCCTCCAGGAGGCAGTGTGGTTCCTGTCCAACATCACAGCAGGTAACCAGCAACAGGTGCAGGCCGTCATCGACGCCAAGCTAGTTCCCATGATCATTCACCTGCTCGACAAGGTTTGTACCCAATTCAAGTAGAAGTGAATCTTTAGAGAAAGATGTGTGTTGCTAACATTCACTGCGTATTTCAGGGTGACTTTGGCACTCAGAAGGAAGCAGCCTGGGCCATAAGCAATCTGACAATAAGTGGAAGGAAAGATCAGGTAAGAATCCTCACCTTGGGTTTTCTTTGTATATGCTAATTTACAGTCTTTTTTTCTTTTTTTTTTCTTACCTTCACCTTTTTGACCAAACACAATCAAAGTTAAATAACTACAATCAGTCACAAAGTTAAGAAATAAATCCCACTGACATCCTGTTTGTGCCATGTCAGATTACTGACAGCCATCACTGTCCCTGTGTTGTCTCCAGGTGGCACACCTCATTGAGAAACAGGTGATCCCTCCATTCTGCAATCTGCTCACAGTGAAGGACGCGCAAGTGGTGCAGGTCGTTCTCGACGGCCTCAGCAATATCCTCAAAATGGCCGACGACGAGGCTGAAACTATTGCTAATCTGATTGAGGAATGCGGCGGTAGGTTCCACGTAATCTCATCAAGCTTTTATCGCATGTCCTTTTTTTTTTACTACTTTTTTAACATCTGTTGTTGTCTGAGGTTAATGATCTAATTCTGTGTTTTCATCCCCCAGGTTTGGAAAAGGTGGAGCAACTGCAAAATCACGAAAACGAAGATATCTACAAATTGGCATACGAAATTATTGATCAGTTCTTCTCATCTGATGATGTAAGTTACACTCAGGTAGAATTACATGTTGCATACAGTTAATATTTAGCTAATAGTTATTTTATTATAGCTTGTTTTATTATGACATAGCTTTTAGAGACCTCCTGTGCTTTTACCCATTTCATGTCTTGGGGCTCTGGAATCATACTCTTCTTTACAATGGCCAGCTCATGATATATTGAACCCCACTCGTGTTTGATCTACTGCCCTGTCTGCTGCATATTATTAATCCTCAATCGCTCTGTCTACCACTCAGATTGATGAAGACACCAGCCTGGTCCCAGAGGCCATCCAGGGTGGAACTTACGGCTTTAACTCAGCCAACGTGCCAGCCGAGGGATTCCAGTTCTAGACGGCATCTGGGGTATTCTGGAGTTTTGTTCACGATGCAGCACTCTGTTCAACATAAAAAAATTAGGAGAGAGAGAGCGAGAGAGAGCGAGTGTGAGAAATTTGATCCATTGTGCTTGGCTCGTGGGATCCATGGCTGCATCTTATCTGAGAGAAAAATATGTGGATTTCATTTGGCATTCCAGGGGAACCAGCCCAAATGAAGTTTGAGATGGCGAGTGGGTGCGAGTGAGAATGAGTGGCTACATGTTGCAAAAAAGCAAAACATCTACATCGAATGCGTTGAGAGACATGCCGACATAACTTCTGTGTTATTGGAGCTGTCGTCTTCGGAAAACTACTTCAAATGACAACAAAAAACTCGATGTCTGCCCAGGGAGAACCAAGGACATTCAAAAATAAGAAACCAAGACATCTTGAAATATTACAATACAACAAAATGCAGAAATGAATATAACTGATTCTGAACTGAGATGAACCACAAACCATCACAAATCTGCGGTCCTCCGACAAGAGAGGGCGCCACCCTCAATGTGCCCCTCCCCCAATCGGCCACGCTATCAGACATGTGTGTGAATGGACCCATTGTGTATGAATGTCTGGACTCAATGCTGAGGAGCCAGGTTCATCTCCTCCAACGAGACGCCCCCCCGACGGGGCACCATCCTCTCCCCCTGGTGGGCGGGGCCAGGAGTCCGGCTGCGCGTGTCGCATGTGCGAGAGATTGGACGGATGAGTTGTGTGTGCTTGGCTGCGTGCGTGACTGGGAGTGTGCGAGACTGGGTGAGAACGCATGCAGAGACGGGAAAAAGATACAAATACAACATCTGAAGAGAAACAAAATTGAGAAACGCAACAATGAGGTTAGCAAAGGTTTCAGGAAAGAAATTCTGCCTTTGAAAGAGGCTGATCCTCAAATCCCTGAAAGGAAGAACTTTGGATATGAAAAAAAAAAAATCGTCATCACAAGGATTATTTTTTTTTGTTTTGAATTGTTAAGTTAGTATTAATTGACACTGGACATTGTTATTGGCAGGTGCGGAGCAGCGGTGCATTGTATTGAGATGCAGTTGGTGGCTTTTGGGCTTTTGTTTTTGCCTCCAGTGTGTTCCTTTTTTATGATTTTATTTTTTTTAATTTTATTTTCAGCTTTTAGTTTCATTGCTTCTGTAAAGGTGATTGATGACGATCGTATTCCATCCTCACAACAGAACCCTAACCTTCACACCAGACATGGGCTTGATGCTGTGAAATTCTGACACCATCACTATAATCAACCAAATGACCTGTTCCCCTTGTAACGCTTCATTATTTTTTCTTCCATTTACAGCAAAAATCACTGCTTTGCAGTATTGTTGCCATAGCTTTGATTATCACCAAGGGAGAAGAGAACAATGGCCATTTCACGTAGGATTGTGAATCATAACCTTTGCATGTACTAAACTATAGCACAGTTATTTTTAGGATATTTTAGTTTCCTTAGACTGTGGATACAGTGTAATTTTCATTTTAAGTAAAACTGTGCTTAAATGTTACATGTTCCCCCTTCCCTTACTCCTCACTAGTGTCTGATTTGCTAAATAATCTGTATGGTTTTGCACATGTACTGCAAAGTGAGGCCTGAAGTCTTTCTTTAAGGTGTGTTGGCGGGTTTCATAGGTTTCGACCGGCTGACAGCCTCTACAATATGCATCACTCAACCACAATCTTTGTTGTCTTTCTAGAGTAATCCAATGATGCTTTTTAGTGATACTTGAGAAAATAATTACTTTATTTCAGGAGCAGCAGTAATGAATCTGCTAATGTATCTCAGCTAGACTAAGAGGGGAGTTAACCTTCCTTTTCTCAAGGTCCAAGGATGTCCCACACATCAGACTGGAGTTGTTCTCAGTGGGTTTTTCCTGAATAATAAATAAACCCATGAACAAGTTTGCTGTAACTTTAGTACCTTGCAGAGTCCTTAGCCCCGATGACCCCTCTTTCCTCTTCTGCCAGCTTAGGTGTACAAGCTTACCCTCTTTCATTTTTTGTGTTAACTTCAAACACTGTAGTAAATGATTACACATTGTGCTCATAAACCTTCTGTTGAACATAGGGGTATTTTTTTTGCAGCATTCCTTGTTAGCAAACGTGGTTTCAAACCTGGAAGGAAAAATGGTGGTTTGCCCAAAAACCTTGTTTTGGGAGATAGGCTACAAGATAGGTTGTCTTCGAGAAAATAAATAGTGAAACCCAAACCGAGAGACTGTGTGTGTGTGTGCTCTGTTGTGGGAAAAGTTGTGTGATTTATTCTCTTGTGTTTATTTGCTTGTTTTCTCTTTTTTGTTACGGTCAAATACCTTAATTTTTCTGTCAACGGTTGAGCTCGTGTTCAAATCGAGAAAACACGGACTCTGATTGGTCAAAGAAATAGTTTGTCCGCATGCGTAGTACGGGAAATTAAATTGATGCGTTGGCGGGGTGTCGGAAAAGTAGGCCTCGTGACATGGACGTGGTACATTAGCATGAAGCAACGTCTGTCTTGTTTAAAGTGAAATTAAAACGTTTATCTGCGCTATAAAAACACAACTCAGGTTTCAAACTATCGAACATAATACAATTAAATATTTTATTTTATTCACAAGCAAGAAAAGTTAAGTATATTTACCTCTTTGTAGCTTTAGCGGGATACGAATTTACTAAGTGCACATGAAGGCAGCACCAGAAGGACCAGGAACTAAAACCTCTGTTTTGGACAGACACTTTGCTCCGAGCAGACGGTGAGTTTTTCCGCAGATTTCTCGCCTTTAACACAATTTTAACAAATGTGTACGTTGTGTCACCAACGCTAAAATTAGTAAACTAAACGGATGACAACTTTGTTTAACCTGTTGCTGAAAAAGCAGTCAGTACAACTGTTATGTGGCTAGCGTAGCGTTTCTAGTGTCTGGGAGTGACCAGTACGAAGATACAAAAAGTAGAATTTATTTTACACAACTCTCAAACTCTGGGGTTAGTTAGGAAGAAACTGAACTGTCTAGTTAACTTTGTGGTGTTTTTTTTTTTTTTTTTTTTTTTTAAATTCACAAAGTTATAGAGAGTGAAACTGATGCATTGGCTACCTGCAGAATTAACTTTCAAATAAAAAGGAAAAGGAAAGCGTCAGTTGAACGTGGTGAATATTTCTGAAATTAGCTTTGCAATGAGGCTAATTGATGACAATAGTGAGGCTGCAGCTGAACACCTGTTACCTGTTTGAATCTGGGCGCCAGATCGGCTGCAGTGTGTCTCCAGACGTGGATCAGGTTTTGGGGACGGTTGCACAGCTGAGCAGCCTGTCCCGATAACAAACTGTGTTGGGACTGGGTGGGTGCTGGCACAGGGCCTCCTATTGTCGCTGTGGTGCTGGCTGTAACTAGAGGAGAGAGCCCATACACACACACAATACAACACAACATAACTGATCCGGTAATAGGAGCTGAGCCTTTGAGTTTTTGGCTGTTCTCTTGTTTTTCAGTGCAGATCTGCTCCTTCTCTCTCACACACAGGTCAAAGATTAATATACAGTTTAAAAATACAATCAATCAGGACAAGCACTTATTATAAACTGATGATTCACTTTTTCTGGGAATCTAATGCAATAATTCTGCCTTAAAATCTCCTTATGGTTTCTGTTTCTGAGATGTTGACATATATTGTTATGGTGTGACAGTCAGGAGCTGAATGATTGGAAAATAAGTTTTTACTAAAGGAGAGAGACCCTGATCTATTTTCTTATTATAAACTTAATTTTGTCTACAAAATGTCTCAAATACTTAATCTTCTTGCTATATTCATATCTGTAGTCATAAATCCAGGATATTTTCAGTCTTGTATAAGAAGGGCTGCCTCAAACAGTTTGTCAAACATACTTTTCAAAAACAAAAGTCACCAGGTTGTATTCACTTTTCTAGTTAATGTATTTTGCCGAACAGGTGGAACACGTAGCTGTCCTGCCAGGTCTTGTTCTCCCCAAACCCTCTGCAGTCCTGATCCTGGTCTCTAGTCTCTGTCATGGACAACCTTGAGGAGGACCTGACATGCTCTGTGTGTTACTCTCTGTTCGCGGACCCACGAGTCCTGCCCTGCTCACACACCTTCTGCAAGGCCTGCCTGGACAACTTGCTCCAGGTGTCAACCAACTACTCCATCTGGCGTCCGCTCCGCCTGCCGCTCAAATGCCCCAACTGTCGCAGTGTGGTGGAGCTGCCCCCGGCGGGTGTGGACGCTCTGCCCTCCAACGTGTCTCTGCGGGCCATCATTGAGAAAGTAGGAGAGAATTACTTGTTTTTCAGCTGCAACGTTGGCTCTGTGACGGTCTGTCAGACTGAAATCCTCCCAAGAGACTTATTTCTTCAATTTGTGCTCATTTGTCTTCTGTGTGTGCCGTCTCTGTGCCATCTCAGTACCAGAGGGACAGTGAGCCGCGACCCCCGTCCTGTCAGGAGCACCACAGGCACCCTCTGAACATGTACTGCATCCAGGACCGGCAGCTGATCTGTGGGCTGTGTCTGACCGTCGGGCAGCACCAGGGACACCCCATAGACGACCTGCAGGCGGCTTTCATCAGGGAGAAACTGACTCCATCGTTGCTGCTGGCCAGACTCTCTGAGCACAGATGGGCGCAGGTGGGGAGACCTCCCAACATGGCCACTGGATAGATATTAAAATCCTGAATGCTGTGTACATTTTTGGACAGTTTGACTACATACTTGTTTGGAAATGCTTCTCCTTGTCGCCCTTTGTTAGGTGTGTGAGCTGGGGGAGCAGCTGGAGCAGGAGAAAGCTCGCTGTGAGGGCCTGGTGAGACAAGACCGACAGGAGGTCAATCAGTATTTCCTGGCGCTGGAGGCGGTGCTTGCCAAGAAGAGACAGGCGTACCTGGAGGCTTTGGATAAAGCCGGTGCAGAGGTGTCACAGGCCTATGACCCCCTCATCCACAGAGTCAAGGAGCTACAGGTGTGGAGATATTTTAGTATGAACGGGTCATCACTGGAAATTAGGGTATTTTGGATTTTTTTTTTGCCAGATTAAAAATGAAGATAGATGGATAGGTCAACACTTGGGACAAGGAACAAACTAAATTCAAATGTTTATGGTATTTAGGATCTTTTGAATGGGGCGTGGTTAGTTTGATTGACAGGTGTGGTCTTCTCATACACATTGGGCAGTGTCCTTGGATTCAAGGGTTAGACCTGCCCCCTCACTCCTCCCTTCATATCCAAATATGGTCACATCTGGCCCCAAGCAACCAACATGGCCATGTTCAAATTCCAAACTCCTGGCTTCAAAATGTTAGCGTCGCCCATTCTTTTTATGGTTTACAGGTGTACAGAGAGGATTATAATTGTACTGAAGAGTATCAATAAGTGGCTTTTAAAATGATATAAAACAGAAGTTAAAAAAAAAAGAGCAAATCCTCACACAGAGAAGCAGAAACAAGCAAATGTGGGTTGTATTTCTTGAATTATTATCCAGATCTTTTTTTTCCCAGTACTGTTTGTGTCCACTGCCACTGATAACACTGTGTTTTCTTGCAGGAAGAACAGTTGGACCTGGTGTCGCTGGGTTCATCGGTGGAGGAGGAGGACTCGCCGTTGGTCTTCTTGGAGAAGGTGCATTTGTTCAGAGAGAGGGTGGAGGATTTCATCCAAACACCTCTGCCCTCTGTGATAAACCTCTCTGTCACCCCGCGAGCAGCTGAGTACCTGCAGCAGCACTGGCCCGCCGTGACTGTTGGGCGCCTGGAGGAGGCACCTGTCCCGAAGCTGTGCTGCTGCACCAGATGCGGCGGTGTGGAATCCATAGGTCCAGGAGATCGGGATAACAGAGCGGCGGCGGTGGCGCAGGATGTGTGGTGCGAGCTGCAGCCCACGACCTCTGCAGTGCTGCTGGGGCTGGTGCTGCTGCTGGCGCTGCTGTGGCTAAACCCAGTCGGAGGGGCGTCGCTCGGCTTCTCTCTCCTGTCACGGTTCAGTCAGTTGGTCCACGGCATGAGCAGCGAACTGGTCTCATCCGTGTGGGACACGGCGGGGTGGGCATACGCAGCAACGGAGGCGGTCGTAGGAGGATGGAGCTCACAGCTCTCATCAGCAGGGGGGAGAGCGCTTCACCAGCTGGCTGCTTTTTTTAAAACTCTGACATCGCGCTGAGTGGAGGAACTGAAACCCTGAAAGTTTTATTTAGAAGCTACGAAGGTCTCACTTCTGTTGTTGTAGTAAAGGGGGGAAAAAAATCCACCCTCAGTTATTGATGACTGTGCATTCATCTGTTTTAATGTTTGCTTGTGGAAGAAACCAAAACACTAAATATCAGATTTTACTGTCAGCTTCAGTTTTTTTCTACATTTAGACTAACAGTAAATCCTATGCAGTGACACTAGATTAAATTTGCCTGCACATTTTAATGTCAATCTGAGGGATTTTTTTTTCCCCCTTTTGGCCTCACTTCAAAGATTGTTACAGGTCGTGTACAGACTGGGAAGTACGACTTGTTTCAGTGCTTGAGAAGTTCTTCAAGCACAGTTTATGTAGCTGTAAATCTTTTTATGTCATTGACAAGTGACTGTGATCATGCTGTCGAGCTAATAAGCCTTTATCGTTTTAAACTCTAACCAGAATTTTGGAGCGTGGAGACTCCTGAATCTCCTTTCCCATGATGCCTTGCAACATTTCAGTAGCCTTCCTGGACGTCAGTTCAGCTGCATGTCGTGCTTCTCCTGACACACGACTGTTTACAGTGACCGGAGCTGTATGTGAAATGTAGAGCCGGCTGAGTGGAAGCAGACACGCGGCCGATCATGTTGCAGAGATGCACAGCGGCTCCCTCACTGAACCTTTACCTCCACTCACTTAATAGCTTTATGGAAATTCCAATACACAACTACACAACAGAGGCCTGTTGTGTAGTTTTATTTACAGTCTGATGTAGAAGCTGTTACAGCCTGTGGTAGTGAAAAGCTTCACCAGTGTTGTTCTCCATCCCAGTGTTTGTGTTCAGATCTACACAAATGATGCAACCTGGGGTTTTTAGACGCTGCTGAAAAGTCTGAACAAACAGCACGTTGAAGGAATGTCAGACATTCCTGATAAATGTTACAGACCTGTTGTATTTTTATAAACTACTCAAATATTGTATTTAAAAAAATGTAATAAAATTGTTCAACAGTGTCTTGTGGTTGTCGTGTTTGTAATTTACGTGGCAGTGTGAAGTGCATCAGCGTAATTATCTGATGCTTGCTACAATTGTCTTCATAGTGTCAAACAGTGTCCAAGGTGTCTCATGATTTCAGAGGACATTAACCTGCATGAGCTGTGATCTACTTGTGCATCATCTCTGTAATTTGTTTTCTGACAAACCAAAGGTTTTACACAACAAGTAACACGGTAACATTTATTAGTTCAGATAATTATAAAAAGAATAGCAGCAGGTCATTGGATAGAAAAAAAATATTTACAGTCTGTGAAAAGGAGTGAAATAGCAAAGAGATGGACATGGTGCTGAGATTCAAGCGGTGACGGCGTCGTGCTCTTTGAACACGATGGTCTTGGGGTTGATTCCCACGCTCTTGGTGGTGTTGTGAGTTTTATAGATGCCGATGAGACGATCGGCGATTTCAAACATGTTGTTCCTCAGGGAGATGATGATGAACTGAGCGTTCTTTGTTTGCTCCTGCAGAGAGAGACAGATTTGTTTTATTATTCTGGCATGTTGCTGCTTTTAAGGTCAAATTTAGACCTCAAGCCTTGTAAAAAAAAATAAATAAATAAATAAACAACAGGCACAGTGGACTCCTGTGGTTAAAGGCCGAGTACTTTGTTTTGCTCCACACTCACATAAATGTAACAGGCCACGATGGAGACGTTCTTGAAATCTAGAGCGGCGTCGATCTCGTCCATAAAGTAGAGTGGTGTGGGTTTGTAGTGGTGCAGAGCGAACACCAGAGCCAGAGAGCTGAGGGTCTTCTCTCCTCCCGACAGGTTAAAGATCTTTTTCCAGCTTTTCTTTGGAGGACGGACACTAAAAGAAAACAACAGGTGTATGAAACATAAAGGCCAGGATCAGAACACATGCCAATAGAAACCTGAAGTAACACATGTTTAAATCAGCTGCCATGTACCAGGAGGGGACCCGTGATAAATTCCTCGAAATGAACAGGACGTGTCTGTAACCACTTCCTCGTCTCTTACCTGAACATGATGCCCTCGGAGAACGGGTCCAAACTGTCCACCAGCTCCAGCTCTGCGTCTCCGCCCAGCGTGAGCATCTGGTAGTTTTCCTTCAGCTTGTTGGTGATCATGTTGAACCCGGTCATGAACTCGTTGAGACGCTGTTTGCGCAGGTCCTCGTAGCCACGCTTGAACTGGTCCCTCTCTGTGGTGATCTCATCCAGCTGGGCCACACGCTGCAGGTACAGCTCCTCCTGAAAACACATACACAAACACACACACTGGTGTTTACTACAACAACTTTTTTTTTGCCACTCTTGCAGTTAACTCGAGTGATCGCACTACAAAATAAAACCTGATACTGTTCAGCAGCAGGGACTCCACTGTTCAGCAGAAGTAAATGAGAACATGTGACGATCAGAGCTGTCATGTGACTGTCCCTTGAGCCACAATAACAACAAATCAGGTCGACCTCTGCTGATGTCAGAGAGCCAGATGCCTGTTGGCGCTGGCACGTACCTTCTTCTTGTACTCTGCGATGGCCCCGAGGTTCGGTTTCTTCTGAGCGCACTGCGTCTCCAGTGTGATCATCTTGTTGATGATGATGTTGGGATCTGAGATTTCCTCCAGCTCAGCAGAAGTGAAAACAGGAAGCTCCTCCGCTGGCTTGTCCTCAATGGAATGAAGGGAGAGTTTGGAGGCCTGCACAACAGAAACCATAAACAAACACAAGTTAAAACCACAATGTACATGTACACCTTGTACACGGTTTTACTTTGGCGAGTATGTCGTCATCACTACCAGTCTTGTGTTAACAGGTGAATTCCTGCAAACATCCTCCCACACCCACCTCCTTCTGCCAGTGTTTGAGCTTGTTGTTGTGTTCGTTGATGGTGCTCTCTATCTGCTCGACACGGAGCCGGACGCTGAGGGACTCCTCCTGCAGAGCATGCTCTCGCTGCTGCAGGACCTTTATCTCCTTCAGCACGCCCTTATACTGCTCCTGCACCTCTGGCAGAGCAGCCTGGAGGAAGGAAAAGCAGCAGCGCTCCACTTACATCGTTGTTTCATTTCAAATTCATTCAGATGTCCTGGAGATGTGGATTTGTCTTTTACAAAACATGACAGCAAAGCCTTTTAAACACCTCGCTGATATGTAAATAAAAGTTGATATTTTGATTGAAGGTGGTAAAAATGATACTTTTCATTCCTTTGTGGGGCTTTTCTTTTTGTTTTTATATTACAAGATGTGCAGACACTGTACGTAGATGTATGTTTACTGCTGTCTGGGATGTCTTGTGGCAGCGGGAAACCGCCGCTTTGGTGTAAAATACCCCGGCAACTTTCTGTGAAAATCTGTAAACAAAATTAATGAGCCTCAGACACAAAGTGGTAAAAAGTACCAACCTCAGCCTCCTGACAGGCTTTCATGATCTCGCCCGCCTCATCTTCAACTTTCTTCAGCTGCTCTGTGAGCTCAGCCATCGACTTCTCGTTCTCCTCCAGCTCACTCTGCACACGAGTCACACTCTCCTCACACTTCTTCAGGTTGCTGCAGAGGGAACAGCAGCAGCTTTAAGTCAGACTCTGTGTGTGTGTGTGTGTGTGTGTGTGTGTGTGTGTGTAAGATAATGATTATGACTTGTGAACAGAAACCATCTCCTCTGGATGGTTGTGACAGGCGCACACAGTGCAGTCAGTCAGGCTTTAACATTAAGATGTAATGAGCACAGGAGGATTACTGTAACATGAGCAGCACATCAGCAGGTCACCCAATACACAACCACCGCAGCTGCATATGTAACATTTAACTAAATGGATTTCAGGTGCAAGTACGGAGACAACTTATAAAAATGTGTTGATTTAGGTTTTATCCACATCATCTTTAGCACAAACTAACTCGTGTGTTACAGTCATCATTTGGCAGGAGATGGTGTTGATGTGACCAACACAGCACATATCCTCAGTACCATCAAACACTTCAATCTGCTGCCATTTAATAACACTTCCACCTCCCAGGTGCTACCTGACATATTTTTGTTTCCGTTATCATGAGGGTGAAGCAGCGATTTGACACGGCTCATAAATACCACTTGTTAAACAAGACTAACGGTAATCCCCGCGCTGCTGCACCGAGACCATCAATCACATTAATGTGTCTGTGAAGTCGTCCAACATCAACAGAAACACACATCAGTGACAACACCTGTGAGATGACGAGGTGCGCTGACACAGGAAACTCACATTTTGCATTTTACAGAGTCAACACTTTTAACTTGGATTTTCCAATAATTACTTAGTAACTGCTCGAATATCAAAGATTTTCTGTTGCTCTTCTGGTGAGTGATGTAAAAACTGCACGTGGGCCCTTTTGATGGA
Source organism: Pseudochromis fuscus (assembly GCA_900323345.1). Taxonomy (NCBI): domain Eukaryota; kingdom Metazoa; phylum Chordata; class Actinopteri; family Pseudochromidae; genus Pseudochromis; species Pseudochromis fuscus. The sequence continues at coordinate 15,825 of OOFC01019301.1, forward strand.
TATAACGTCGCAGCAGTGACATCTGAACACAGGTGGACAAGCAGGAAGGTTTGGAGACGTATGTTAAACACAGGTGTGAACAAAGATGCGACTGTGACCCAATTGCCTGAGAAAAGTTTTAAAACCAAATGTAAACAGGATTAGAAAAGCTTTAAATGTTGGATGTTCTTCTCTAAAATCTGTGCCAGAGCTGTTGGGTTCATCTGTAGAAGTAATGACCTTTAGCTTTCAGACATGCTTCAGTTTACATGGACCACTTGTAATCAGAATTAATGCTTGATCAGAATGGAAATGCTTCATATACACACTTCATTCAGAATGAAATCTTCGATCTGTCACATAAAGAGTGGAGTTTCACTCTGAATGAGAGAGGTGGTTTATGTCGACCCTCATTCAGATCTGCGTCCATGGAAACACTTGATCTGATCACCTCTCCCTGTTTGGGACATATATGTTTTACTGTGCATGTACACCCCACTGTGACATGATGTGTTTCTGCTTCCTCATTTCCAGAACAGGCAGTACCAAACACAGCAGAAATAAAGATAATATAAAGTACAGACATGAGTCAGTAAAGCAATCCAATATTATTTCTAATGCTATACGAGATGAAAAATTAGCGATCTGACGGTGTAGCCACGGTGCTTTGTTTACAAACAGAACGAAAATTTCTTATTCTACTTCAAATTGTCGGTAGATTTAATCAATGGGATGATCCGGTGCATGTCAGAAAATCTGTATTCAGATCAGACTGAGATGTATGAGCACGCGTTTCTGAATTGGACGTTTTAATCGGATCCAAATTTAATGTGACTGTGAAAAAATTGTTCACCACAGCTCCTGTCTCAGCTCATAAGCTCCACTGCTGCTGTGAACTGACTGGACAGCAGGTCAGGCCAAACAAACCACATCACATGCAGCCACCAGTGTCACCGTCACGCTGTCCTGCCTCTGTGATCAATCCCACTCTTCCAGCTACACATAAACACTACATGTCTACTATAGCTGCTGCAGCTGTGATGGATTCAAACAAACCACAGATGACAACTGAGAGGAGAGATCACTTCCTTGAGCAGATCATCAAGACAACATAGCAGCTGATCCCTCTGACTGTTTTCTCACCGATCAGCCGTCTTTATGGCCACTTGGGCCTTGGTGATGGTGGAGGAGCAGCCATCGAGCTCCTTGTTGATCTTGTCGAGTTTGTCCTGCTGAGCCTTGAGCTTGTGGCTGTTGATGTCTACAATCAGGTTGTGGAGCCTTTTCACCTCATTTTCCACCTTCCCAGCTTTACTGGACGCTGCCTCATAGTCTGACAGAACGAGACAGAGACAGAAGCACAGAAACAAATCAGATATCATTTTTAATTTTAAGCTATTTTTTGAACATATTACACTATGATGCAGATTATTATTTCTCATAAATTACAACTTAGTCTGATGTGAATATCAACTTCATGTGTTCAACAACAACAATATTCCCTTCAGGTTTCCAGGAGGACTCTACCTTTCTTGAAGGCTTCCAGGCTTTTCTCCATCTGTTTCTGTTTGGCCTTGTCTGGAGCAGCTGCCAACACGTTGGCTTCGAGTTCCTTGATCTGAAGTTTCAAGTGAGTCTCCTGGTCAGCGAGGCTCTGAAGGAAGGAAAAACACTGAGTCCTGGGTCTAGTCCACTTATCTCCATCGCAAATCCAGCTAAATGAGTGAAAAGGTGACCTACAGTGATGCTGTTGGTGTATTTCTCCAGGGTGTTCTTCATGTCTCGGAGCTGCGAGCGCAGCCGCTGGACGTTCTCCTCCAGCTGCAGCCTCCTCTCCTGGCAGCCCTGCAGCTTCGACACTTTCTCGTTGAGCTTGCTCTCCATACGGTCGAGCTGCAGCACACACGGGGAAACCATCATGTCTTACACACTAATGAGCCGCTGTGATTATTATCTGATAGCAGGATACGTTTTCATCCAGCAGATCACAATCACTTCTGCTTACACAAGGAATGATTTGTTTATCCACCTGAAGGTCTCAGCTGAGAGTGAAAACCCTCACAGTTTAATAATACTGAGAAACATGCCTGATGGTTTGTCTCAGTAGTTCTGGCTTTCAATGACACTTTCCAGAAGCTGACAGGATGAGGGATATGGTCATTTAATCAAGAAAACTAAATTAATTACAGAGGATTTATCACTTGTGTGATAAGCTGGTTCTACACCAGTGAAGCTTAATATAATTTACATAAAGTGATAAAGCTTTGAGCTCTCGTGTTGCATTTTGTGGCGCTGTCTTATTGGTAATGTATAAGAACCCTTACTGAATGAGTGTGTGTCTGCGCTGATGGATCTATGCACCCTTTAGTTAAAATATCAAAGATCATGTACAGGTACTACTCGGAAAATTTGAATATCATGAAAAAGTGCATGCATTTCTGTAACTCAACTTTAAAGCTGAAACGTACATATTAAATAGACAAATAGTATATGAATCAATATATTTCAAGCTTTTATTTGTGTTGATTTTGCTGATTAGGACTTGCAGCTTCAGAAAACCTCAAATTGAAAAACTCAGAAAATTAGAATATTGCTTGAAATTAAAAAAAAAAAAAAAAAGGATTTTAAATACAAAAATGTCAAGTCTCTGAAAGTAAAATCTTGCATCTGTACTTAGTACTTGGTTGGGGCCCCTTTTGCACGAATGACTGTCTTAATCTGGTGTGGCATGGATGCTACCAGTTTGTGGCATATCTCAGGTGTTAATGAAGACCAACATGCTTCAATCACAGCCTTGAGCTCTTCTTTATTGTTTAGTCTGTTCCCATTCAGCTTTGTATTGGCAATGCCCCACAGATTTTCTATGGGGTTCAGTGCAGGTGAGTTTGCAGGCCAATCAAGCACAGTAATCCCAGGGTTGCTGAACCAGGATTTTGTACTTTTATCAGTGTAGGCAGGTGCCAAGTCCTGCTGGAAGATGAAGTCCGCATCCCCATAAAGCTGGTCCGCTGAAGCAAGCATGAAGTGCTCTAAAATGTCCTGGTAGACAGCTGTGTTCATGCTGGACTTTATAAAGCACAGAGGACCAACACCAGCAGCTGACATGGATCCCCAAGTCATCACAGACTGGGGAAACTAAACACTGAACTTCATGTATCTGTTTTGTGCCTCTCCGGTCTTCCTCCAGACTCTGGGACCTTTGTTGTCACATGAGATACAAAACTTGCTCTCATCAGAAAAGAGGACTTTGGACCACTGGGCAACAGTCCAGTCTTTCTTTTCTCTAGCTCAGCTGGCGTTGCTTGTTCATGAGGAGTGGCCTGACAACAGGAATTTGACATTTGAAGCCCATCTCCAGCATCCGCCTGCATGTCGTTTCTCTTGAAGCAGTAACTCCAGCCTGAGTCCACTCCTTATGAAGTTCCCCCACACTTTTGAATGGCCCTTTCCTGACCATCTTCTCCAGGCTGCAGTCATCCCTCTGGCTCGTACACTGTTTTCTTCCACACTTCCACCTTCCACTTAACTGTTCATTAATGTGCTTTGAGACAGCACTGAGAACACCCAGCTTCTGTTGCTATCACTTTTTGTGTCTTACCACCTTGTGCAGGGAGTCAGTGATGGTTTTCTGTCAGATCAGCAGACTTCCCCATGATCGTGAATTCTTCTGAACCAAACAAGACAGACTTTTTAAAGGCTCAGGACCCTTTTGCAGATGTTTTGTATTACTTACCTGATTAGTGTGTGACACTGTGAGCCTACAATAGTGAAGATTTTCACAGTATTTAAATTTTCTGAGTTATTGGGTTTGAGGTTTTAATAACCTGTAAATCATAATCAGCAAAATTACATCAAAGAAATGCTTGAGATATCTCACTTTGTATGCGATGAGTCTATAAAATGTATTGGTTGCACCTTTTATGTTGAATTGCCCAAATAAAACAACTTTTACACGATATTCTAATTTTCTGAGTAGTACCTGTACATGTGGGAAACGCTCAAAAATGCTGACTGAAGTGGAAAATGTTTGTGGTCGGGAAATACTGAAGGTAACATAGCTGGTAAAATGTCAACAACTGTGCAGTATCTCAGTGCACCAGTGGTTATTTAAATGTACATGAAACAAATAAATCTAATAATATTCAGGAGAGGAGAGTTGAACAACGCATTCAATCTTGTTTCTGAAAAAGTCGACATTCAGTACGTCACACTGTCAGACTTCTGAACAGATTTCAAAGAGCAAAAAAACTTTCAAGAAAAAAAAATCTAAAATCTGCGAGCTTCACTCACTCACTTCAACAGATACTTTGCAGAGGACATCCTTCACAGTCCTTGAGAAATACATAAAAGTACTGTAATCCCACAGTGTTTGAAAAGTTAGATACCAGAACCTTATGAATCCATACATTGAAGTACATCATGCTAGACCACACAGTGAGGTTACCATCATTATAATGATCACATATCACTCTTTGCAGATCATCTCCTGATGCCTTGAGTCCTCTGCTGTTCTCTTTTCTGTCTTGAAAGAAAAGTTCAGTGAGTTAGATTAGAGGACTGATACCACTCTCTCATCTTTGGTGGGCAGGCTTCAATTAGCCATACTTCAATTAACTTTACAGAGAGTAGTTGTTGGCTGGGAGATAAACAAGCATATTTCTCTAAATATAAATCTGCTCCTGTAGGTGTGAGTGACGTGATGAATGTATTATATCTGAGAATTAATTCATAAAACTTTCCGTTGTCATGTATTTCGGACACAAAGTGATGAGTAATACTACTGTACTCTACGCTGAGGCATGAATATCCTCTGCATAAAATAAAACCTCAAAGAGAATTTTTTGGTGAATAACAAGCTGCATCGCCCCCAAACATTTCCCACCCTCACCCATGCTCACCCCACCCCCACCTTCTACCCCGAGTGAGCGAGAGCCTTGTACTGTCAACGGGCCTGGGATCTGAGGGTTAAGCCCACCTCAATCTTCTCTGTCACATTCACTTCACTCCTCAATATGGCTTGAGG
>OOFC01019301.1:20846-38266 GCA_900323345.1 Pseudochromis fuscus
AGTTCTGGTGTCTCACGGCCCACTACACTTTCTCCTGGGTTTATATGGGAACTTGAGCCCCATGAATTCATCTCCTGTATATTGCTGCGGCAGGCTTGAGAAACTCCATAAGGCATTATCTGTGTCAGACAACTGATTTATGCAGTAAAGGGTTCTGCTTTATGAGCCATATGACCAAATGAAATTTTCAGAGATACAGGAGATAATGCTACAACAAAAGGCTTTTCACATTGAAGGTTTTTCTTGCAGTTTTTCATGAATGAGCAAATTACTGCAGAGAAAGGGGGCGATGCTGGAGGCTCACATGAGATTGCAGCAACACTGTTTGGCTCCTGCTATCACAAACAGCTATGTAAAATGAAGGAGGAGGGGGGAACAACTTCTAATAAAGTATAATGAAGTGAAACAATCTCTGACTACAAGCCTGAGGTGGCCTATTGTTCTTTTTTCTTCTGAGTATTGAGAGCAAAAACAGAGAAGTATCTCACCTTGTCTCACTGTAATACCACTAGGATTATTATACAGTGCTCTCAGTGTCTCTGAGGAGTTAGAGCAGACCAGAGAGTCCAGGATATTAGAGAACTCTTAGAGTGGATACTAGTATGAAGTGTAAGACAGAGCAGAGTGGGATTTAACCTTGGCTTTAATAAGGCCTCTTGGGTTTGCCTGTAAGGGAGCTTGCTGCTGCTTTTTTTTTTTTAAAAGAAAAAGTAAAGAGGGCCCAAATCTCCCCACAGTGGGGCAGACAGGAAAGATGACAACGACATGAGAGGAGGCAACAGTGAAGCATCGTGTTTAAAATGTGTGTTGTTCTAAACGCAGGTGAGATGTTTTCATCCTGTCACATCAATTAATGATATCTGTAAGAAATCAGGATGTTATATGTGGATCAGTGCTATTTCAGTTCACACTATTTTTGTATCCCTGCCTCTAAATAAATCTTCTGTAGTCCAGATTAATTGGGTTTTTTTTAATTTTTGCCAACTTTCTATGCATTCATATCTGTCTGCGATTAACACCTTTTAAACTTTCCTCACCCCACATTTATTCTGTTTTTGTTTTCAGCATAATCTCAGTTCAAACCAGATGTCATCTTGTCAATCAGGCGCTGCCAAAAACACAAGAAAAAGAGCTCTAAATATAGAAATATATACACATAATCACTCAAAATATTAGTCATAGTAGGTCAGTGCTGTTTTATGATTTACACACACACAAATATGAGAAAAAAAAACAAGAAATAAAATTGTATTACAGTGTTTTTTTTACATGTTAAAGGGATTTCAATCCAACTCTATTGTGACATTTTCATTTAAAGTCTACGAATATATGTAAATCACTGGAAATCTGAATTATGCCCAACAACTCATATGATGGCAGCTAAAGCACAGTGTATTGACCTGTCTGCCTATGCTCGTGTCCTACTTTGTCTGTGTACATGTGACTGGCTGTTTTAGTGCAATTTGCAAGTCCGTTCAGACTGTTAATGCATCATGTACGTGGATGATCGGTGGCCCACGTTGGACACACTGGCATGTGTCTGCTTGGTTGTCTCATTGCGTAAGTGTCTGGCTGCAGAGAGCAGACAGTGTGGTCATGTTTTTGCAGAATGTAGTGAAGCAGAGCCCCTTCCTGGTTTGGATCTTTGATGATGCAACTGCTGAGTGAAAATGAAGGTTGTACATAAAAAGAAATCTTTCTCGCTTAATATGAAAATATTTCATACCTGCATACTTGAATTTTATTATTATTTTCACAAATAAAAAAAAAGTTTAATCATAGACCAAACACATTTTCCTTCTTCTTGTTCTTCTTATGTTCTGATCTTTCTCTGTGTTCTGCTCCATGAGGACTTTACATACAGCAACTGATCGTTCTTGGAAAAAGTTTCTGTAACGTAAAACTTTAAAGTGATCAAAGAATTTCTCTTTGTGTCCAACCTGTGCACGTGTCCCATTAACCTCTGCTCCACAAGAAAATCAAAAAGAAACTCTGTGTTGCTGGTGAAAACCTGTTAATTTGGTTGTCTGGCTTCTTGGATGTGAACATCTAAGTCTGAGCTATCACAGCACCCGGACTGATTTTCTGACACCCACTCCCCCCTTTAGCCTCCTCTTTCTTTCTGTGTCCTCCCTCTCTCTCGTAGCTCTTTGGATATATTCCCCTATGATTATAAATAGATTCCAATTAGCTCCTCCAGCCATGGGCAATAGAATTGTTCATCAAGTAGGGACTACACTCAGAAGCATTTACATTAGAGCTTGGGCAAAAGTCAGAAGAATAGTAAATCCCCTTTTGCCTCAATTTAATTTTTTTTTTCTGCAAAGCAGGGATTAATTTTACTATATATTATTAATTCAAAAATAATTCTCCAGTGCAATCAATTCCCCTCATGGTTCAAAAGGACTAAGAAATGTCAACCCGACCTTATGACTGAATGTCACACAAAATCAAAAGGTTTTTAGGGTGATCTGATGCTTTAGTCTTCTCAGGGTCTCTTCATCAGTCCACTGATGATGACTACGTTGATTTTGACTTCTTTTCTGCAACTTCAATCTGTCTGAACTGTTTTAAGAAGATCCGTGTGAGAATCTAAGTACATTTGGTGCACTTTGTAATTTCTCTGAGACCAAAAACTTCCCCTTTTTTTCCACTTTATTCAAAGCTTGTCAAGACCAAAGATATTGGGTCTTGGTTTGATTTCTAAGATATGGCTTGAAGAAGAGACGGACTCATTCTTTCCGTCTTTTTTCGTCTCCCACTCGGTCTCATTGCCACTTTCCCATGTCTGCCTCTTTAATGTGCCCAATCAAACAAAATCCATCTAAAAGTTTTGTTCTTAAAAGTTCCCATTTTTGTTCTTTAATTAGACTTTAATGAAAACCCTCTGTGTTTAAAAGGTAAGTAACAGCAGCTCCACACTGTGCTTCAACTCCCAGTTATCAGAAGAAATTATGATGCACATTTTTCTTTGAAATATTTAAGCAGTATATCGCTTTGAAATTAAATATTAAACCAGATTCCCTGTCCTGGAGCTTTTTGAAGTTTGTGTATTCTCTGTGGTTTTTAGGACTCATACTGAGCCTCTTTTTAAACAACATATTAAAGTTTTGAAATGTGTTCTGCATGTATCTGTGGGAAATAATTATCTGGCTGTGCACTGGACTATTGTGGGCTGAATTCAACAATACCTGTTCTTCTACAGACAAAGAGCTCAGGCAGCATCTGGTTTCATGTTTCTTGTCTCCTCCATTATATTAATATGATCCATCTGCTCACCTGGCAGCTGCCTGTCCTGTTATTCTGCAGCTGCCTTTTTATCCTACCTTGAGCAGCATTAACACTTTGTCTGGAAAAGACATGTACAGAAAAAATATAAAGCAGGATGGTTGTTAACCTGAATCGGTGATGTTGTGAACAGTCTTATTCTTGTTGCACGAGCAAAATAATGATGCTGTGTTTTTTTGATAATGCTGGGTTAGACTGTATGGTTTACATTTTTCAGTAGTGGCATCTTTTATAAATGTGGATTATAGCATTGCTTGCATCACACGGCACTGCATTTCCATATAATGATCGTTACATTGCCTACATGGCATGGATTCAAATCACCATGAGGAAAATAGCCCACCGACATAAACAGGCAATTATTTTACAGGAATAAAATAGCAAATCAAAGGCCTTTCAACACCTTACACCCACATGATGACTTGCATGGCTAGTAAAGTGTAGGTTATTAGCCTGAAAAAAAGCACATTTTATCTTGCAGTCACAGTATTCTCTTGAAAATTAGTCCTTAATGCTGATAGCCAAAGGGCATCAATTAAGCTCAACAACCAGAAAAGAGCTCCTTGAGGATTTATCCATTCAGCATGTAATTATGCTTTATTTTGCTGAAATTACTTATTGTATTAAAACACATTTGTCTGCTAATAATTATGTAAACCCACATAATAAATTTACATTGAATTAAATTCATAAGAGGGGGGAAATGTGCATGCACCTTCTACTGGATATCTAAACTTCAACAACAAATATAAAACTCTGTAGTAATGATATGTGACTGTCAGATCCACAGCACATGTATCATCTCAGTGAAGACAGACAACATGTATTACAGCTTCACTCTGGTCATTTACAACAGTGGCATTATCTGTCAGGACCACAGCATCTGATCTCTCTAATGATTCTTTACATTAACAGACAGGATGTCTCTCAACTATGAAAAAAACATAAACTGGAAACAGTTTATTACTTGAACAGTTAAATGAACTATAGCAAAAGACACAGGAAACAGGGATGTTAGATGTGGAGAGGACAAACAGTCTGACTGTATTTTATTATGTTTAATTGTAACAGGAAATTTGCTCTGATTACTGTTTTCAGGCTTGTATGGAATAGAGCCATGCTGCCCTCTGTCTGTTATACACTAAAATAACCTCAAACAAATGAACACATTTACATCAATTCCTCATTGGATAGGTGTTTAAAATTGAATAAGATTTGGTTAAATCTTAAATACTGATTTATATATTTCATACGGTGGTAAATCTGATTCTTTACAATAAATCTACAATGTTTATAAAAAATACTTTTCTGTAACAATATACTAAGTTTTTATTTTTTACATTTAATATTCTGTGAAATATCTCCTGGGTTTGCAGGATTCTGGTATTGTTTATGCTAAGTCACAATCACACTGGCATGGCTTACTGGGACACTTAAAGAGAAATGAGCAACTGTCAGTAATATTAGGAATACATGTGTTTTTCATCTAATGATTAACACTGAGTGTTGTTAAAAAGCCAAACGGATGATTTTTGACACAGTGAACTCAAGGTGGTCTGAGTTTACTTCCCATATAAAACATGTTTATTTGTGTAATCACTTCAGCTGCATAAGATGTTGGTCCATTTACATTATCATTAAGTATAGATTCACCTCTGATAGTAACCAGAGTCTGTGGATCGGTCTGTATTGGTGTTGGCTGTGTAGGATCTGGCCTCACAAAAGTATCAGTGATACAACACAGAACAGCAGCTTCATGTGTTTCAAGGTAATTAGGTCAATGGTGGTTAGCGCTGTAAACATACACCAGGTCAAAGCTCATAATTTAGAAAGTGACACCAGTACATGTAGTGTCTCACACTTAGTTGTTGTCTGGCAACGCTACTGACCAGAAATGTGATGGTTGATGCCACAACACACTAACACACATACAACACTAATAAATTATTGAATCTGTACTGGATGAAGTCTCACTAGTTACTGTAGACACTAAAATGCAAAATAATTATGAAGCCAACATGTGTAAGAAGCAACAATCCAGAACAAACTTGAATAAAAAATAGAAAATGTGCCTTTTTCATGGCTTTTTAAACCAAAATAAAAAACTGAAAACACCCAGGAATCCGCTAAGACTGCAAGAATCTATCAGACTGCAGGCAAAGGTCCATCCAGTGTAAAAGACAAAATGCTTAATATGTGCTCCTTTTATAGTGTATTTAAAAATAACTTTTCACATATTGTTTAACTTGCTTCTCTTTCTCGGTGCTTATTTCACTGCTAGGAAATTATATTTAATCCGTACTTAAAGACTGCGTTTTCTCAGGACTTGGAATATGACACTCGGTGTCTATATCAGTGATTATGCTGTAAGACCTAAAGCTTTTATTTGTAAACATGTATTACTGACTTAATTGTGTATCACCTCTACCCACTTCCTCTTCTTTATCTTAGTTATCAGGGTTTACATTACTTCACCCGTCCTCTTGTTTTTCTCTCTCTGCCATAATTGATGCTTGTTTTTGTTATTATCACACTTTAGGTTTGTAGGTTCCCTCTTGATTCATCTGTGTATCATGACATGTAAACTTCAGGTATATATAGTCAGAAAGAAGTAATATCTTGTCTGTCAGTTGCACAGAGCTAATTACTTCAAGCAACAGGCAAGTGATAAAGAAAAGGACGATATAATGGCCACAACAACTACTTCAGTACTTCTTTGCAAAAACCCGCTAATAGCACTGGTTTGTCTTAACTCAGAACTGGGTAAATATTGAACTAACTACATGCTAGGTTAATTTAACCCAGTAAGATGGCTGTAAAAACAACAAGATATAAAGTAAAGAGAAAATTAATAAATACTGGGTAGAGACTGCCCATCATGCTGGGTTAAATTAACTCAGCATATATTGAATTAAATAAATTAAATTAAAGAACACAGTATTTTTTTTTTTTTGGTGTGAAGACTGTGTGTGTATTTAACTCTGGTGGAGGGTTGGACAAAGACAAAGGGTCATCCCCAAAGATATCTCTTGATTTGGTAAGTTTTGTGTAGTGCTGAGGACTGTCTAACACACCGATGACTGCAAAGGTCATAGTGCGTATTTATAATACCCCTATATATATAATAATATATATAAGAACCTGCTTAAAGCATGCGCATGAAGCAGGTTTTTGCTTTACCCTTTTGTATGTGTGTATCTGATTTATTTGAACCGTGTCCAAATGAATCATATCAATTAAAAGGGCGTCTTGTGCTATGTTGGCCAGCAGGGGGAGCTCATAGTTTAGGAAAAGAGGTGCCAGGGTTTCAGCATTTAAAGGAATAGGGTCGTGTTTATTTCCAGTTATTTTCCCAGTTGTTTTTCTCAGGGATTCCGCTCGAAGAGACTCAGTACGTTATCAATGAAGGAGCAAAAGAGAGCGACGAAATAAATCCACGTAAATACGTAACACCCGCTGGCTCTCTTACATATTATGGTTCTGCCGCTGAAAGCCGACCCCTGGGGGCTTTTCCGAAAGTTAACCCCTGCATGAACAGCATGTCTGCTGGTGTACGAGCTACCTTTACTTCACACATAATGCAATGAATGCATCTGTATATACAGGCGTGTGTGTTTGTGAGAGTGAGTGTGTGTGTATGTGTGTGCGTGAGTGAGTGTGTGTGTGTGTGTGTGTGTCTGAGAGAGAGCGAGAGCTGTGAGGGAGACGCTGTCGTATGGGAGCCAAGGTCCATTTGCTCGTACTCTGAACCACCACCACCATTGTGTATTAAAGTTAATCCATCTTTGTGTTTCTCCGTGCTATGAGGAAGGCTGTTGGATTTACCAGAGGAGCCGCTGGCGAAGATTTGCATGAGCACCAACGGTTTGCAGTCCTCCTCCAACCCGGCAAAAATCCAGGCGCCATCTTTTCTACCCTTCCCTAGCCATTATTTTATTTACTAAATGCCCATATCCCTCCGCAGGGTCAGAGAGTATTTTGAAGAAATTGTAAAATGGCTCTTGTGGTATTTTTAACAATGTCGTCCTATCGATGTTATTAAACATTTGCCGCACTCGTGAAACACCCGTTTCCCAAAGAGCAGCGGTGGTTTGGAAAGATTTGTGTGCCGTAGTTCTGCGAGGAGGAGGTGGGTCTACTTTTTGAGGAGCCTAGAGGGGCTGTGCTTCGGTGCCACTTATCATTAGATATGGCCACCGTTATAGAGTACACCGAAGCGTCATCTTCAACTTAATTTTGTTATATTTCATAGTGATTTTTGCAGTTCGGTCGGCGCGGCGGGCGGGATGATATTTTTGGCACGCTAGTGTTTGTTTTCACATGTCTTTGGAGGCGGTTGTTACTGCGTGGCAGGTTGTGCTGCGAGAGTCTCCTAACTGGCCGCTTGGTCCCGCAGCTTGTCGCAGCTGAAGAAAATAGAACCAGTTGCCAACCCAGCGGTCGGCTCCCAACACTGGCTTTGCGCGTCTCTGTACTCCTCCCGAGGATCCACGTTTAAAGTTTGGTTTATGGGCTGTCGACTCGTGCAGCCGCTTGGATTTTGGCTTTGATTTGGTTGTACGTTAATGGTAAAATTGTTGGCCGTAGACTTGGGTGGCTAACACCAACTAGCTATATAACCCGAACTCGTGCGACGACAGCTGTCATTGGAGAAAGGAAAGTGATCCCCGCAAATGCGTGAGCCAGCGAAGCGGTTTTCTGTTGGATTTACAACATCTGCTTCTCCATCAAATGGGCAAAGTTGGGAATAACATTGCAACGCTGGGATATAATGATATGCGTTATGCATTTTTGAGAACTGCGGTGTTGCTTCATTGGAGAGAGGCTAGCTAGCTCAGTTAGCTTGCTAGCTAGCTGGGTGATAAAAGTGCGACGTTTCATCCCCCATTATTTTGGACATGAAGAGGATAATTCGTTATTCATAGGGCTGGAAGGTAAGCTACAACGAGAACTTCAATTGTCTTTCGTGCGAGATAGATTTGGGTGAAATTCGCCTTTTCAAGTAAGGCTGAGCCAACATTATCCTCCTCCAGTCTGATGTTGGGGGTTTGTCGCCGCCTTGGCTCTCATGACTCAGACTATTCAACGGAACGGAATATTCAATAGAACGGTTCATTGGTGCTATACAATCAGATATTCAGGGCTAACGTTAAATGTTTACTGCTTTACACAGTATATTTGATCAGCTATCACACACAACTAACGTTAGTTGGTAACGATGAGCAGAAATCAAAGCTTACGTCGTTGTGTAACGTATCATTTTCACTTTTTGTGTACCATTGTAAATCCCCAGAACAGTTCCGTTTCATTGCATAGACCGAGCCTTTGTGTGTGTGTGTTAGGCACAAATACTCATCGGTGCCGTGTACCCTGTTGGAAGTTGTGCTAACGGATAGTGTAGATAAGGTTACACATTAAGTTTGTCATCAATCCCCGACCTGATATATTTAACATTAACAATGGGGCCAAATAAAGGCATTAATGTTTGGTGTTTTTACGTAGGCGATGAGTTGGCCAACTAACTGCGACCATAGGTAACCTGTTTGCTGTGTGCATCTCTTTCAAAGTTGTCCTACTGGATAATGCTTCTCAAAACCGATTCCAATCTGCTATCTGCAGTTAAACACGACAGATGGATTCATTTCGTTTGGCAAATTTCTGCCACATGTAGACGATGTCAGTGTTACTTTTGTCTTGTGGTCGCCGAAGAAAAGGCGACAGAGTTCAACACAACGGGCTAGCTATCGTTAGCTGTATGCTTTGTGCCCAAGCTTGAGTTAACAAAAGCTAACGCTAGCATGTTTTCAATTGTGCCCGTGGTGGTCGTGACTGGCCAGTAGTCCCTGGATCCTAACCTCAGATGCCCCAACATTCATCGTTAGTTACATCACCTTCACTTGAGCCTTACCTGATTGTAAAGCTGCTAGTAAAATGGCCCTTATTCAAAAACTTAATCACGAAATGTTGTTACATCCATACAGTGTCCGGAATAGTGTGAACACCTGTTTCATTTCTATGGTTTCAAGCATAAGAAATAAATAAAAAAACGTTCGTAATAACTACTCGAAAAAGCCAATCATCATCAGAACATTTCTCGTGGAGTTTGGTGTTGGGCTACCATCTGTCCACAGAGCTTGACGGGTGGTGGAGGCCAATATAGACATTAGAGAGAGAATTAACACAAACCAACAGCGAAAGGTGGTGTCTGTCAAATTGAGATTTCTCTTGGAACATTGATACAAAAATGCCTTCCTAATAATTGAAACCATTTCGTGTCTCACAATCTCTCTTAACAAGTCACTTCACATGACTAGCTACCAATAATCAGCTGTAAGTAACCATGTAATACAACACAGTAAGCAAATGCAGTAAAACACATTACCTCAGCATTGACATTGCATTGTACGGACGTGGAAGGATACAGGGAGGCAAACAATTTTACCGTTTTACTGGAAAAACTAGCAAAGCTGACTTTCTCCTGACTCATTCTAAAGATTAGTCATAATGTAGTCTGATGTAATTGCATTTTAGTGGAGAAAAACAAGCCAGAAAGTGGCTTGTTAGGATTTTTGCATCTACCCTGAAGTCAAAGGTAAAATCTAAGAACCATCTGATGAAAAGAACCGTGTTGTGGAAAAATGTGTATTTTTTCAGTTTCTTCTTTGGTGCTTTTTTGCAGGTTAAGTCAAGAAACGGCAGGGAATAGTGCTTAGTTAAAAGAAAAAGACCAAAATTGTTCAAGGTTGATGATATCAAGTACCACTCTTACCTTAGATATAAACTCTGGTTTCAGTTATCATGTGAAAATCATCCAGTATGTTTGAGCTCACTTAGCCATCATCCCCCCAGAGCTGGATTTAAGTTGAATTAAAGTTTCACATTACTGTTAACGTACTACATCATTGCACAAGACTGAATCGACCGTAAAAGCTTTAACGTCTCTAAACAGTCATGCATAAAAAATTCTGAAGCAAATATGTAATAATTTTTAGTCACTGTTTTGTTCCACTTTTTAATTTTAATGTTGTTTTTTTTCTTTACTTTCATTCTGTGGGTTTTGAGGTTCAAAAACACACTGGTGGCTTATCAGACAACTATAAGAAAATGGGTTAGCAAACAGCTTACATGACAAGTCGACACAAACCAACATGAGCATCAGTGAATGTTACTGACCTTCACTGGTGACCATGACAGTATTTCAAATTCAGTATTCTCCAGGTTTTAGTTCTGTTTCCCATCAACTGCTTTAAAAATGTCTAATTTCTTGCAAAGATTCTTTTCCCAAGACACTTTTATATTCGTTCAAGGCTACAGTGGTCATGTAGCAGAAGCTGCCGCAGTCAGCCATCACTGTGTGCGCGAGATATGTTCAGCAAAAGTATTGCTGTAACGTCATGTGTAACAGTGTTTGAAGCACGATACACAATTAAGTTATGTGAGTATTAGACCTGAAGCTTTTATGAGAAATCTTTAGATTGAAGTTGTATGCAAGCCAGTTCAAATGGCAGCATTGCTCAAAAGGAAAATAAATCCGTTCTCTCAGACATACATAAAATGGATGGCTATAAACATCTCTTGACATAATGGGTTGGGCAGGTTGCGCTGTTGTCTTCTCTGAGCTTGCTTTGGGAACACTGACACAACATTATACCAGTGGAAGATCAAATCCAAAATTAAAATTCTAAGCCAATCTTCGTCAAAACTTATCTGACCATAGTTTGACTCTGTAATAAAAAAAAGACTGCTCATGCTGCATAACTTACCTGCAGCAAAATTGAAGCTTTTACTATATTCCTGGATAGATCTGGACCACTTTGGACTTGCAAGCAGGTTGCACACCTATCTATCCATACTACAAAAGAGGGTATACATACATGCATGCATACATACATACATGAAAACAGTCTTCTAACAGCAAGAACAGCTTCTTTGCTTTATTTGGTTGAAAAAGTGATGATGTTTGTCACTGTGACCTTCATGATCATGCACACACAAAACTTTGATGTCTTGTGTTGCTGGGTTGGGAGGTTTAGTCATTTCAAATTGTGCCAAATTACAAATAGTTAAATAAAGGCGTAATGAGTGAAGAAACATAATGAATGAAGATGTGTTCTTGCAGGGCACAACTAACAGTGGATGGTTTAAGAACCATAATGATACGAATCACAAGCTCCAAACTCATGTATTCATCTGAACAACGAGTTGATTATCAAAAGAGGAGTGTTTTTGAAACAGTAATGTTCATCTCACCATTAGAGATCCAAATACATGTAGAATCTGTGGTAAGGAGCATTGCTGCTGTTATAGCAGCTTGTTAAGACATGTAATGTCAGTGCTGATGTTTTCTTTAATTCAACATACCTCCAGTCGTAGGGTTTCCTCAATAGAGTCAAATTCCATGAAAATATTCAGAAATCCATGGAAAGTGGTCAGTGGTCACTATTGGAGTTTGGTCTTTGTGCTTAAGGGGCAAAAAGCAAGGTGATGATTTAGAAACATGCCAAAATTTTACAGTGCAAAACCCAAGCAAGGTATTTCTCCACCAGGAATAAAATCTGTGGCAGATTTGTTTTCTTTTAACAAAAGAACTGACTCATTGGGTTAATAAAACCACTGTATTGTTGAATATGGTGCGTAGAGCATCACAACTGATGCAATATTTCACTTGTAAGACGTAACAATGACTTGGTCGAATACAGACTTCTTCCTTTTCCAGAAGACCTAAAGGAAGAAAACCCAGTCGCTATGATAGACATCTTTTTTAATAAAGGTACATCAGGGGTTGGGGGTGGCAAGATTTTGCCTCAAGTGAGTTTAAAAAAATAATAATTTACACGTGTCTAGATGTTGATTCAAAAATTGAGTAATACTGCAGAACATGGTGAGTTACTGCAGTGAAATATTTGAAACAAGACTTTGCTTCAGACATATGAGGGTTTGGGTGAACAAAATCTATTGTCTCTCTCTCTCTCTCTCTCTCTCTCTCTCTCTATTTTATTCTCTTATATTATGGAACATTTTTATAGAACAATATTGACACATATGGATTTAGTAAAATTAAAATAATGTCAAAATTATTCTAGATAAATAAAATAGGGGAATGTTAATTTTGATGAATTCAGCAACTATAACTCTTTGCTGATTTTCCAACCTCACTGAGAACCGTAACCCGAATATGAAGACAAATGGTATCGCAAAATGTCAAGTGGCAGATTGTTGTTTTTTTTCTTTAAAATTAATCTTATTCAGTTTACCTTTGCCACTCCACTGCACTCATACCATCGTCATCAAATGCAGCTAAAACAGCAGCATTCACAATGTTTACCATTGAGTGGTTTGTAGTGGGTTTCCTTTCAGTGGGTGGGTTGCAGCAACTTGAAAATGTGGAGTGGCTGGATGCGGAGTGATTACAGCTAGGTTGAAGTAAAAAGTGGAAATTGCTCCCACTGCACTTTGCGCTCATCAGGGAAAAGTTTTAAGTCAAAGTTAAACATTTGTAAGTGCCTATGGTGTTTCTGTAAAATAAATAAATAAAAGCATGAATCTTGGGGTGGATAAAATGCAATGCACCCTGGGCAGATGAACAGTATTCAGGATGCTTCAGACCAATTAAATATAATCAGAAGAGTGAGTTTCTACGACGGGGGGTTAAGTTTGGTGAAGTGATTAAGCAAGACTAACAAAAGGAGGCAGTTTGGTCAGTATTTATCAGAATTGATTAATAGTGAAACAGACATTGACACACAGGCTGCTTATTGGGCTATATTCAACCTCAAACTCTTCATGTAGACACTCCCATTTTTCTTTTCCAATAACCAATGAGATGATCATCTGGATGCCTCAGCAAAGAAGGCTCCTTTTTCCTATCCACTAATTGAAAGTTACTATGAAGTCAAATGTCAGGACCTGCTTTACTATTTGCCAGGCTTTGGTTACCTGTCATGTAATTACACCTGTAATGATAAAACGTTTCATATTCTTGTTTTCAGAATGTCATCAGAGGATAAGACTGTGGAACCCTCTGACCAGGGGCCCTCACCGCCCTCCAGCAGTGTAGGGGCCACTTCCACAGGGAGTCCTGCCCACGCAGACAAGCGACCACGTGGCAGGCCGCGCAAGGATGCTGCTGCTGCTGCCATCCTACCCCAGGCACCACCCTTATCCACGTCTAAGAACAGAAAGAAGTAGGTTTTTCCCTCTGACATTTGAATCATTTCTCATTCTCTTGAATTGGGGGTGGCAGTGTGGTAGTGCTACTGACACAGTATAGAATGGAAATAAGATTATTGATGAAGACGTTATGTCAGCATTGGTCCTGCTTCCAGGTGCCAGGACCCATTATACTTTGTGCCCATATTTAAAATGTGAACAAAATAATAGACTAAGTGATAAGTAAAACAATCAAAATCTGGTGCATAATCAGTTGGAGATAAAACAGCTATCATTATATATCATGACAAACAATCCTATGTCTTTTTAATGTTTCAATCACAGCTGTTCATCAGTTCAAGAGATACTGAATAATATACTCTGTATAATTGGCAACAATGCCAACTTAAATACTGTTACTAGTTCATTCTCACTGGTGAAACCTAAGTGACCATGGGTTAAATGAGCAACAAATTATTATTTTTCTCCTCTGTGCCTCTTAATTTAAAGACCTTGTTGTGTGATACAGTGAGTTTTAGGTTTTTTGTTAGCAAATAGAATAGATCTTAATTACCAGCTCCTATAAAATCATAAAATGAAACAGGACAAAAAAATGAACCCCATGCTATTTCATCTATTAATTTATGTTTTACAAAAATTCAACAATATTGTGCTATATTAAGCATTTTTCACGTGGTTCGAAACTGGTTTTGGTTTGGCCACTTATCTAGTAGCAGATGTTTAATTCAAGGCTGTGGTTAGATTGTTAGATGTCGTCATATCAAGGTTTTCTGCAGCTCAACTTCAGGTAATTCCAGCACTGTACAAGGCATTGTACATGGTGCCTGGCTTCTCAATGACTTCCATAGCAACATCCAATGGAGCTTAGAGCTGCTCTGTAAAATAATGCCTGCAAGGTTCTTAACTCTCTCCTCAGTCTGTCCTCTCAATCAATCTTAATACCCAGCTCCCAATGGATCGTTTAATCTGCAAGCATCCAGACGATGTGTTAATGCCACAGTGGAAGGATGACCTGGGACAGACTTGAATTGCTTTGTTGTTGATGAACTGGTCACAAACGAACCATCGGAGGAATGGCGCTCAGTTTATTTATGATGTCGTAATGGCCAGTGTTGGCATGGTTAGAATCAAGATTGCAGCTGCTCACATAAAACATATGAGGCTGCTGAATTATCCCAGTTATTTAGCTCAGTATTGATACCACAATTAATAATCCTGTCTCAGATTTCATTGAATTAGAAAGCTCCGTGGTGAGTTCATGTTCCATAATACCTCCCTGCCCACCAACACAATGATCAGAGCTTTGTGGGATTTTAATCTATTCATACATCCTAATTTCCAATCTTACTATTGGATGGATGGGTAGTCCTCTTTCTTAAGTCATCCTTTTTGGCTGTTTAGAAACTGTGCTAACTGTAATCGAACAATGGTGACACACTGTGCTCAATCACATGCGCTTTAGTGCAACAACTTCACAGAACTGTGAACAATCATTGGAGGAGGACCCTGTTTTAAGACTGACCGGCTTCTTCCTGCTATCTGTGCATTCATACTAAAATGTCCAATGTTAAGTGTTAAAAGGCGATTTGATTGTGACAAAGGAGGATGTGTCAGAAATGGTTCTTGTAGACCTGGTTGTTGGAATTTACTAGATTTGCCCACGCTCCATCTGCTAGTCAGTCCATTTCCGAGCAGCGTGATCCTTGTCAGGTTTTCCAGGCAGCACCCTGCGAGCTGGGACTACTTACCACAGCATTATTTTCACCTTTTTCTTTTTTTTTTCCTCTCTCTCTCCCTGTGGTGGGACTGTGGGGGGGATAAGTTGTGCAGGGTATGGGGTTGAGCACTAGTCTTGAGCGTTTGTCAGGGAACTAACTGACTGTCTGAATGCTGAAATTTGAGCACTGTAGTGTAGTTATATATAATTACAGATGAATGTTGAGTCGCCGTCTGAGTGAAGACGTCACCACTGCCAACTACACTGTGTGTTTACATCAGACTGTGTTTGTAGATTGGAACAATTCACACACCACTAATTTCTGCGTTTGGTTTCTGCAATCAGAGATCCACTTAAATGTCATTAGCCAAAAACATTAAAAGTTGGTTACGAAGTGTGAAAAGGAAAAGACAGAAGATGTGGAATTTAGTGGATTTAAATGTGATTTATGACCACAACATGAGCTGCAAACATGCCTGGTTGGGCCCTGGGAGACACCCATGTGTAACTTTACTAGTCTTCTTGTGTCAGGTGTATTTTCAAAGATTTGATTGCTGTCTTGTCAGCTTTTTTTAACACTGCTTTTTGTGCAAGCCTCGGGTTTCACAAGTAGTAGTGCACTGAGCGAGTATTTCAGAAGTGTAATGAGAAATTTAATGATGGGTAATTGTAGAATGGAATAGAAACCCTTTATTGTAATTGTGTAAGTTCTTATACACACCTGTGTGTAGCAAATACATCAATCATATTTTGAATAAGTCTTTGGTTTGTCAGTGCAGTGCAGATGTTGTTGTAGTTGTGATTACAATTGGTCTTGGAAAAAAAAAATTTCCTCATGAGAGTTGTATACATTCAGATTAGGGCTGCAACAAATGATTACTTACATTATTGAATCATCAATTCAATTAATTTATCAATGATCTATATATAGTTTTGTTTTATGATTTTTTTTTTTCATTTCATTTCATTTAACCAGGAAAAGAAACACTTGACATTTAGATTCTCTTCCTGAGTCCTAGAAATGCCACAAAATAGCATAAAAATGTCTGTTTTGGTTTCTAAATCTCAGGATCATGTTTTCAAATGTTCTCAATGCACTGTCATGTAGAATAAAGATGTTTGGCATCTTAGTTTTAAAAAAAAAACCCGCACACACTAAATGATCAAAATGGCTGTAGTTAACTGACCAATTAATGAATGAATGAATTGTTTTAACTGTTTCAGATTATGTCATGCAGAGTTTTCACTGTGATGTAAGACTACGGCACAACAGCCCATCTGTGTCAGAGCACGATCGATTTTTAAAATGGTCTGCTTCAATCTTATTAAGATATTTATTGACTCAAACTTACAGGTAATTATGTTTTCAGCTAAGGTTTGCTAGAGGCCTCTTCTGTCATTCTTGTGTTTTAGGTTTGTTCCCCGTGGAAGTCATTTGGAGGGAGGGGTTGATCTGGCATACAGCCATTTGTGATTTTTCTCTCCAGTGGCACTGAAAATTACCCCCCTCCCCCCCACACACCCACAATCTCCTCCCTCATTTCCAACCTCCTGTATCCTCCTGAGTACCCCTGAGACACGCTGCTCTCATTTGGGCTGTGTTTGCTCTCCCCACTTAGCATCCTAACAGTTGATGTTACTATTTAATTTGTATCCATGACAATTATTCCCTCCACATGCTGTTTCTAAGATTAGGTTAACTGAGCTCCCATTGGAGGATGCTGACACTGACAGATATTTCCATACTGTATGAAAAAGAGGGGTATGTGATGATGTGTATGTGTGTGTGTGTGTGTGTGTGTGTGTGTGCACATCTGCATGACTTGGCACACAGGCAGATGGTTGGAAATGTAGACATGGCTGTCTTATTTGCTGACGGGGCATACTCAGTGAGATATGGGAAGGATTGCACTGTCTTTGTTTTGAGGAGAAAAAACATTCTCTTTTTTAGTAATGATGTCTTTAAAGAGTGGCCTGGTATAGATCTCCAACAGAAACGGTAATAAGATGTTTTTTTTACCTCGCGTTTTACAATATTTACCGGTACATTTTGTTGTTGTTGTCAAATTGTTGGACGTGGAAGAAATGGTCAGGTGTAATGATCTGTTGTGGCATCAAAATATTTCCTGACATGGTAAGGTTTGTGCTAACACCTTTGTTTAGATAAAGTCCCAGTGAAATGACAAATGTTTATTTAAATGATCAGCTGTAGATGGAAGTATTTCATTGGGTTTTTACCTTTTTA